>JACN01070197.1:0-19507 GCA_000787155.1 Scartelaos histophorus
AATGGCAATAATACATTCTAAATAAGTTGCAAAGAAAAATGGCAAGAGACGGGTGTCAAATACCAACTTTATTAATATTCCATACTTATTCATAGAGAGATATTCTCTAACCCGCTTAGAGATGTTTTTTGCTTTTCCACAGCATGGCATTAAACGTGTAGGCCTATCTAGTGTTCAGAAACTGTGAACAGAAAAACAATGTGTCCAAACAGGTGGCAATGGCATACATTAGACCAGAAAAGTTACACAGTGCTTTTTTTTTATCCTTTACATGTCATGTCATGAAGAATACCAAACTAACCTGGCAAATTCAGAATGATGAAAAAGTTGGAGTGTTACCATAATAATAAAAATATTAAAAAGGGGATATTTCACAACATATTTAGATTGACAAAATAAATAAAACATATTTTTGCCATGTTACTTTTATTGTCTTTAAAATGATACACTCCACGTTCAAAGTGCTACCACATCCCAATAAATGTGCATCCTGCTAATAAAACTACTGCAGATTCCAGGAATGTGCAATTATTTTTTTCAGTTCTGCATAATATGAATCTTATTTCCTTATAAAAAACTGTAAATCACATTGTTCTGACAACCTGGTAAGACTGGTAAGAGTGTTTGTTCTGACGAAGCAATGATAAAGTGAGGTTGTCTTACCAAAAAACACCTCTAAAATAAAAGTAATGCAGCTTTAGTCCATGCATGAGGTAAAATAATACAATATGTTTATTTTGTAACTCCAAATCAGCTTCAACGGGCTGGTCAGAGTCAACCAAAGGGCCGTATGTGTAATGGAAAATTGCTATTGCGCTAATCATACTGTATGGAGAGTTTAAATACAGCTGATGTGAGATCGCTGAATTAATGAAAGAGGAAACAACATTATAACAGGGTAGAATGGGCCAAAAAGTTGATTTTGCGTAATACCCCCTTGTTGAAACTCATGGATAGCTACTTATAATTACATCCTTGTCTGTTTATTTCAGATTTGTCAGTCTCCATCTCCCCCAGCATTAGACATGTGGCTGGTGGCTGTATCTACTTCCCTGATTCCCGCTGTGCTCCTCCTTTCCAAACCTTTCCGGGGTAAAGTGGTGTCCCTGTGCCGGAGAGCTCGGGCCTGGACACTGTGGCTCGTGCGGCGGGAGGTGTGTCCACGGAGCGTCCACGCGTTCGTCTTCTGCCGGTGCACCCACGGCAAAGCGGACAGTGTGCTGGAGACCTACGACCTCTACCACAGCATGTACCCGTCCGTCAGCATCGGGCCGCGGATTGGTGAGTGCTGCAGCTGTGGCTTCAAAACACCTGGAGCTCTGGAGGAAAGATAATGAATGTTGACAACCAGATATCTGCAGACAACAGCAGACATTTCTCTTTTCTCACCTAAATAATGAACAGTTTGAGTTACACAATTTAACATTATTTTGCTAAACAGACCCCAGTGTGTTTGTGGATTATGACAATATGAAAAAGCAGCTGTGGGTTCAATTTTATTCACACTTACACTGAATATTTCATTACTCTGACACTGCAAATTTCTCTGATCTGGCCAAGAATTTATTTATTTATTATTTATTATCTACTTACTACTTCTGAGACTGTCTAATTCTAGTCTAGAGGTAGTTTATTTTAAGATAACTTGTCAAATAAAATGATCTCTCCATGCAGCAAGTTAATTTCACTACTTTTAAGTCTTTTTCTCATAGGTTTAATTGTTTATATGTTAAGCTTTTTGCAGTGCAGGTCTAATTATAGTCAAAAAGAAAAAGACTATGCATAACTTTACTTTCCCCATACCCAATCTATTACTTTAGAGCAGAAAATGAGAGGTTAAGATTGACTTTATTGTCCTGATAGAGGAATTTCACCTCTGCTTTTGGTCCTTCAGAGCCACTAGGGCGACGTGTCAGGAGCAGTGGGTATGGAAGTGTTGTGCCTTCAGACTTACTCTGGATCTTGAGCTATAGACTTGTTCAGGACTACATTACCTGGAGGACTTGGCCTATGTGTGGATTTGCAAAATGCTCCAGATCACATAAAAGGTCCAGGTCACCCAGAAATTGAAGCCCAAACCTTCTTGCTGTGAAGTGTGAGCGCCAGACACTCGGATAAGAATATTTTAAAAATAAAAGCAAAAATACAGATACGTAGGATTTTTTTCTTCCTTCCTTTCTTTTCTTTTTTCTTTTCGGACTTTCTTTTGTAACAATAACTGAAATATTACAATATTGTTTCATCAAAAGTCTCAATAATATTTCTTTCTCTTCTTTCTATTTTCCTTTCTTTTCTTTTTTCTTTCTTAATTTTTTCTTCCATTTTTCTTTCTTTCTTTCTTTCTTTCTTCCTATCTTCCTTCCTTTTCTTTTGTTATTCCTTTCCTTCCTCCCGTAGGAGCCCAGTTGGATGATGTGGTGAGGTGGCTGCAGCCCTCCATGTCTCTGGAGTTGGGGATGCACTGTGGCTACAGCTCTGTGCGTCTGCTGCGTCTGCTGCCCCCTGGAGGCCGACTGGTCACAGTGGAGCAGGACCCTCAAACTGCAGATTATGGAGAAGAGCTCATCCTTGTGGCAGGATTTAAACATCACCAGGTAAACCTCATGAAAGTGGATTCACATTAAAGATTAGCGCTGGTTTGATCTTGGTTTAGTTGAGTTGGTTTGTCCTTTTCTAGTCCTAGTTTAGTATGGTCTAAATCAGGGCAAACTTTTTAACTCACGGGCCACAAAGGGTTCAAAAGTTTGATGGAAGGGCCAGACCAGGAGCAAATGGATGGAGTGTTTTGTTAATCCACCTCATGAGAGAAAAAAAAATACAGTTAATTTTGAAGCACTTGAAGCAGTTCTGTTATCCTTCAAGATATTATCATCCTCCCTCTCTCCTCCTGACCGTCCATTATCTTCTGTTTATTTCAAAAACAGTAGGAGATGTAGATCTACTTGTCCTGTTCCTTCTTTTTTGCGTCCCCAGTGCCAAAACTCAACTTTCACTTTAGTGGGCCGAATTAAAAAGATCAAACGGGTCACATATGGCACTTGGGCCGTAGTTTGCCCCTTGTCTAAATCTAAGTTTAAGTTTAGTCACAATTCTAGTGTGGTGTCAGTGTAAAATAAAAGTATTTGATCAACAACCTTATTTAAATTTTAGATATGAATTAAAGTATGTTAAAGTTTGGGTTTTGGTTAATTTTTGATAAGTTAAAAATGTAACTATCGTAAAAAGCATGGACACCCAACCTGTATAAACAAAGCCTGATACACTTTTATACAATTCATCTATTTAAATTTAGGATTTCAGTATGTAATAAAACTGTTAGCAAAAATAATTTGTCTTTTGAGTGGGTAATTTATCTTCATTTTAAATTCAAAATTGCATAGTTGTTAGTTGTCATCAGCGGTAAATGGTAAATGATCACAATTTTATTCAGCACTTTTCCATCTTCAAGACACTCAAAGCACTTTACATTAAACAGCCACTCACCCATTCACAAACACACTCATACACCAGTGTACACAGGCACTAGGGGTAAGGGAGGTTAAGTGTCTTGCCCAAAGACACAACCACAGCTTTTATGTGTGGAAACCTTCTGATCAGTGGTCAAACGCTCGTATCAACTGAGCTAATCTTTTTGTTTAATACAAAAAGAGTTGAGGAAGAAAGAGAAGAAAAGAGAAGAAAAGTAAACTGATAAATGGCAATAAAAGACGTGAGGCTGCAAAGTGACTCAATTTAACTTAAAAATCAGTAGAAAAACTATCAAGGAAAGATCAGTGTTCATTAATTTGAACTTTATGAAGGACAGACGTGCGGACACATGACCCATAGCTAAGATAATAAATAGAAATAGTAAGAATACTGCAAATATATTAACAGTAAGTATTATAGTATGACCCTGCGTTCAGTAAACCTCTGACGAGCACTACTGTGTATATGCAGTTATTCACTTTTGCACATGTAGCTCTGATTATCATAGCCTATATTTTTTATTTTATGATAGTTGCTCAGTTCAGAGTGTTTGTCTTCTGATCTGAAGTTCGGCAGCTTGATTCCAGACACTTAACCCGCCTCGCCCACAGTGTTGGTGTGCACTGGCGTGTGACTGTGGTGAATGGGTGAGTGGTTGTTTGATGTAAAAGTTCTTTGCGTGCCTTGAAGGTGGAAAAGCGCTGCATAAAAATTCGACTATATACTTTTTATATTATGGATTCGTTTTGTTTTTTTGCAGTTTGAAGTAATAACGTCGAGTTCGTCTGACGCCATCCCACTGCTGCCTGGACGCGTGGGCTCTCATGAGGACGGCTTCGGTCTAGTGCTGATGGACCACGACCCCGGACAGTACCTCACGGACCTGCAGAGCCTGGAGAGAGAGGGAGTCCTGCGCTCTGAGGGCTGCTCCATTGTGTTCATCTACAGAGAGAGAGGAGCAGGCAGAGACATCAGGGAGTACATACAAACCAGAGAACACTGTTACTGCATCAAGACTGACACACACTCTGTGCTGGAGGTGAGCTACCACAGTACAGGGGCAACAACAGTGCATGAAAAATAGCCCTACTCAGCACTGTGTAAACTTAAGTATCTTTTTTTAATATACCGTATTTTTCGGACTATAAGGTGCATCTAAAATCATGACATTTTCAAAAATCCACAGTGGCCTTATAATCCAGTGGCCTTATGTATGACCTTTGGTTGTGTTTAACCTCCAACCGATTTGATGTTGTCCACATTAGTCTAATAACGTATTAGTGGGCGAGTCAGGAGGAGTAATATGTTGGCCACATATAGGGCGACTGTGCAACATACCGGTAGTTCTGCCGTGTGCTGTACAAGGACCCAAAATGCCACGATTATGATGCAGATTTCAGCTTTTGTATTTTAGTGTTAAAACTGAACAATGTTGAGAGGGATCCGGGCATGTTTGATGCCCAAATCACCAACTGTTAAACTTGTATTTTTGTGTTAGCTACAACTGAGAGTTATTGTAAATGACCTGAATAAAGTTCGATTTATCCGACACGCGTTTTGTTTCTCTTATTGTGCCTTATAATCCGATGCTCCTTATGTGTGGACAATGACACAACTGACATATTATTTGATACTGCGCCTTATAATCCAGTGCACTTTATAGTCCCGAAAAATACGGTATTTGGATATATATTTGGCGTGAGATTATAAGTGAATGTTTAACTTAAAGGTACTGTATGTGATTTTTCTTAAAAGTTTGCTATGGTCCAAAGTTATTCCTCACTTACCTTGTGCATTCTGAGCATCCTAATTATTCATTACAATGACTTTATAAGCTCTTTTCACAACTGTCAGGGACCAGAGTGGAGTTCTGATGGTAAAGCTACCAAAAACTAGCATGCTAATGTGCACGTCGTGATTATTAAATACTTAAATGCTTTCTAATTAGACGCAGACAGCACACAGATGATTTATTTTGACCCCAAGAGCTGCTCATACAGTACATCTATACTTGGGCAAGACATTTGTATCCATATTTTTTCCATCTTATACAACTCTGAAAAAAATCTTTTACTACTACTAACATTTTTGTTTCATTCTATAAACACTGACAACATTTCTTCCAAATTCCAAATAAAAATATTGTCATTTAGAACAATTTTTATTTGCAGAAAATGACAAATGGTCAAAATAACAAAAAGATACAATCTTTTCAGACCTCAAATAATGCAAAGAAAAGAAGATCAGATTAATTTTAAAGCAGTACAATAACTTAGGAAAAGTTCAGAAATAAATATTTGGTGGAATAAGCCACATCAGAGGTTTCATGAACAAAGCAGTGTTTTTTATTCTTTTTCTCCTTAATAAGATTTGGTTCAGGTGATCACCTCATCAGTCCCTCATGAAGCAGAATGAGGTGTGTTTGTGTGTCTCTTATTTTTTTCCAAAACTGAATAAATAGATTTGTATTGTTGGAGTATGAATAAACATCACACATTTTTTGCAGAGAAACAGTTTAATTCTTCCAAAATCTGGATGCGAAAGTGGTTAAAACTTGAATGCTGGCAGTGTGATTACGGTTTAAATTAGTGCTCAGCGTTGTTGTGTCCTTGGGCAACACACTTCATCCACTTTGTAAGCTTGGAATGTGGCAAGCAAAGAGCAGTTATTAGTGTATCATGTTAGAATTAGAAATAAAAGCTGCAACTAATAAGCTATTACATAACACGAGATCACCAAGTCCATCTTCCAACATAAAAGCTGCAGAATAGTTGAAACTTTACACCAGTAATGAGATAATTTATGAGTTTCTGAAGTTTGGCTCTACTGAAGCGGTGCCAAAGACGATTTCAGGTTTCAGCATATTGGACAAAATAAAACACAGATGGAAGGTATTTCTCATTATGTGTCACTACAAAACTTCCCACTAGAGGGAGCCACAGTGCTTCTGAGGTTATGGGTGCAATTCCAGTGTGGGCACACAGTTGTTTTATGTTAATGAATGTTGAATGTAATATGGCAATGTGCGTGCAGATTTATGGTTTTGGACGTTTCGGAGATCTTATTGCTTTGTCTTGAATGTCCCTCAGTATTACACATCTTTCTTGCATTTATTAAATTGCACATTTTATTGCTTAAAAATGCTTTGAAAAACATGGACTCTTTGTGTGGCTGCCTCTCCACAGACCTGCAATTTGGCCTGGAGGTTTCCCTTTTTTGTTTCCAGGGAGATCGATGTGGTGCCACGCTGCAGAACTATCTAGGCAGCAAAAAACACAATACTACCTGTCAACTTTATTGTTTATGTTCCAAGAAATACAAAAAGCTTGTATTTCTCTTGCACTAAGTGACATCACATTGGTTCAAAAGTGCAGAGGGAGATAGCCTACAGTGGTGTTGTCTCCAATAGCCAACCTCTCATTCCAAATGTGATACGATTCCAGCAAACGGCTCCAGCTCGAGCCAAATGGTTTATTTCCCAAGAGTCTATTACAAGCATAGTAGATATACACTGTTGGACTAGGAAGCAGAATCGGCGCAATTACCGAGTACAGACTGCTCAAACCATTCTGTACAATTTAAAATAACCCATTTATTTTTGACTTTTAAGACTATTTCTAAAATGCTAATAGGTTAAAGTGACTCCCACAGAAAAACAGAATCTTATGCGCTTTTAATAATTATTACAGTTGTTCTGCCTAGTTTTTAATGCTCCCTGCAAATGTCTGTCTGACAGTGTAAATGCAGTATCCGTAATGTGGTTATGGTCTCGGTTATTTCAAACTGAGAACATTGTTGAAGTGATTACAGAAACAGTCAGAGCTGATGCTGCAATAAGCTCGCAGGAGGTATGATTTGCGACGTTTTCATACTCTTTTTATACACTTTATATAACGTTATACATTATTTGGCCCTGAAACATTTGCATTAAAAACCTAATCTTTGAAGGTACGCTGTGTAACACCTGCTCGTCTCCATGGAGATGCTATTGTTTTGCCTTGAGTGTCCAATGTGACTTAAAACATCTCACATATGACATTGTAACTGGGTCATCTCTCCACAGATCTGACCTGTAACTTGGGCTAGTGGTGTCAGCTGCCTGTATCCATAAAGAATTGGTGGATCCTCTTCTAGAAAAGTTACATACTGCCCATTAAACATGATATAATATCTGTCAAAAAGCCATTGCTGACATGGAGGCATCATTCTGGACCAATTCATGAGTTACAGAAATATGGACAATTAGGACTGTTCCCATAGCAATTAGCAATTTAAGACAAAGTTTTAAATCTTTTGAATGGTGAGAAGTCAAAATATCGTCTTTAAACAGAAAGCTGAAACCCATGATATTAAGCTGAATGTGATGAAAGGATAACACTGATTATGAGATATGTTGGTAAAACGTCATGTGGATGGCAAATAATTGGGAAAAATTGGTAAATGGGTTGATGATGTATAACAGGCACATTTTTTTTCAAATATTTACAGTGTCGGGTGCATAAATCTATGGTTGACATTTATATTAAGCATTTTTAGTGTTTTTTATGTACATGATTTGGCTACGACCTTAAAAAATGTCATGTGGTGCGACCGAGTATAACCTTAATTTTTTTTTTGTTTTCTGACACATGGTTGGGATGTTAATCTAATTTCTGAGTAATATGGATATTATATTGATATTTGAAAACATGAAATCATAATATATATAAAAATGAACATGCTCTGAGAATATTTGTTTGAATATTATGGGGGAAATATCTATTCAAATGTGGGACTACAAAACACTTATATGTCAAAATATGGCAAAAAAGAAAGAAAATAAATGTGATTAGATTTAGAGTCATTTTAAAGAAGTTTAAAAATCAGTAATTGAGTTCGGACGGTCGCACCACATGACATTTTAAAACTGTAAGTACAAAAAACATGCAGAATAACTCATGATTTCTGAAAAATTGATTTGTTTCCATGGAGGTCAGAGGTACTACAGGCATGTGGGGAATTATTATTATGAAATTTGAACCTTTTTCACTTAAGAAATTGCAGTTGGACACACGTCATGTCATTGACCCTCACACAATCACTGTTTAGATGCATACCAGGAAAACCAGATAACGAGCCTGGTCTATAGGAAACCAGTTTTTCTTAATGTATTGAGATGAGAAACATGCAGGAGTTGTGCGTTAAACATGTGTGAATGCAACAACATGTTTTAAATGAGGAAACAACATTACAACAGATCAGAAAATATAATATGGGGCAGTTTAATGTGTTTGAGTAATGCCGTCTGACAGGTTCGGAGGAAGACGATCCAAATTTGGTTAAGCACAGTCAATGAAACGCAATGAAAACAAGCTGTTACATTTATTCCCAGTCATTTACCTCTAGCATAAACCGTAAACACGCTAACAACGAAAACCATTACTTGGGAGTTTACCGGCGGCGAAACGTCCTCGCGTCTCATCCGAGGAGGCCGACAGCATAACATGACCCCCTTTTCCCCGCTTTAATAGGACAAACATGGGGAGACGAGGCAGCCCTGCTTGTCATCCAAATGGACTTTTCATTAGAGGAGGGAGCGGGATTGGATCAGATCTCAAACAAAGGCAGGAGCAGCAGCAGCAGCAGGGGCCAGGGCTGGGGGCTTTGTTTACTGATGTGGATCCAGGTGTGTAAATCTGGCCCTGTGCCGCCTGCGAGCCCGGGAGGTAATATATCAACTATATTACTCTTCACTTTCATCATGCACTTAATGACCAGGGGAGCACCGCCTGGGCTGTTCTGCGCCTTTGTACGGCAACACGCAATGTTCTTAGCAGCCCAGACCGATGTGACCAAATCAAGGTTAGTGCACGGGTGACATTGTTGGAATACATTTTTTTACTGGGAGTTCGTATTGAAAACGTGTACGTGTTTTTGGAGTTTTTTAAGCCGTCTTATAACGTTATTACCCCCTTGGAGTTGTTTCACGCACACGTGTTTGAGTAATTCAGCATCATTAGTCTGTCTGCATGTCCAAATCTCGCCAAAATGCTCTGTTCCGCCTCATTATATCATGTAGTGGTAGTTAAAAAGCTTCGTAACACCTTTTGTTCAGTAGAAATCGGTAATTCCAAGACTGAAATGATCCAAATTATTGTAGTGAATGTCAATGGAGTTTAAAAACACAGTGGAGCACTTCTTGTATTGCAGGGTTTATGCGTTAAACATGTGAGAATGAAATGAATGAGGAAATAACATTATAAAATTAAGAGCTTTTAAGAAGAGAATGCATCTGCTGGAGGAACAGATAAATGTAGGTAAATTATTAAGCAAAATCACACAAAACACACACAAAAAGTTCATATTTTATTCAATATAAATGTAAAAAGAAAACCAAAGCCATATATTTATCACATTGTAGAAGACATTTTATCCAAAGTAGAAACAAATTTCCTCTGACTGACATGAACAATATATTTTTGCATGAATCATTTGTTGCTTTTGTGTTTGTTTCTTCATGACCATTTATATTATTCATACCTTTTATTGCTGTTATGGACACTTATAATTAAGTATAATATTTTGTTTTAAATTGTTATTTGCTGTGGCCTTGTTTTATCATTGGGAAACGATCCAAGGACTGTCCTGATGAATTTATTAACACATAAATTAAAGAATTTAATTTAAAAACTGAGCTCGTTTAATGTAAACAACATGATTCTCAAGAACTTTTATTATTCTTTTATCAAACGTCTGCTTACTTTTTCTTTCATTTGCTGGTTTCACTCCTCGTCCTTGATGGATAAAAACAAAGTGCAGAACATTGTTAAAACCTGCTCAAAAATCACAGGGGTCAAACTGAGGAGCTGCTGCTTCTCTGTGGGAGGAGCGAGTGCTGAAGTGTTCAATGGAGTTTAAAAACACAGTGGAGCACTTCTGAAGTGTCTCCAGCTCAGCCCCTCAGCCTCGGCCTCCAGACTTTATCATGATGATGTTTTATACCAAAGACAAACTGAACCAAATCTCAAATTATTTTGTGCCCTCTTCTTTCTTAATTCTGAGTTTAGTGTTTTTGAATGTTTTGTGCTGTAATATGTAAATTGTTGTATTGAGTTCACTTGTGGTGTGTGTCGGACTCACACTGTGTGTGTCTGTGTGTCTGTGAGAATGAAAACTGCTCTGAGAATATTGCAAATGAATTGCCCTCTGGGATCGATAAAGTTTTCTGAATCTGAATCTATAGAGCCTTTCAAGATACCCACTGTGCCACATGCTTTATTATTCCCCGTGCAGAGCTCCCCCATCCAAGTCTGACCAGGCCTGGTCCTGCTTAACGTCTGAGATCTGAAGACGTCAGACTCGTGGCCTTGTTTTATCATTGGGAAACGATCCAAGGACTGTCCTGATGAATTTATTAACACATAAATTAAAGAATTTAATTTAAAAACTGAGCTCGTTTAATGTAAACAACATGATTCTCAAGAACTTTTATTATTCTTTTATCAAACGTCTGCTTACTTTTTCTTTCATTTGCTGGTTTCACTCCTCGTCCTTGATGGATAAAAACAAAGTGCAGAACATTGTTAAAACCTGCTCAATAATCACAGGGGTCAGACTGAGGAGCTGCTGCTTCTCTGTGGGAGGAGCGAGTGCTGAAGTGTCTCCAGCTCAGCCCCTCAGCCTCGGCCTCCAGACTTTATCATGATGATGTTTTATACCAAAGACAAACTGAACCAAATCTCAAATTATTTTGTGCCCTCTTCTTTCTTAATTCTGAGTTTAGTGTTTTTGAATGTTTTGTGCTGTAATATGTAAATTGTTGTATTGAGTTCACTTGTGGTGTGTGTCGGACTCACACTGTGTGTGTCTGTGTGTCTGTGAGAATGAAAACTGCTCTGAGAATATTGCAAATGAATTGCCCTCTGGGATCGATAAAGTTTTCTGAATCTGAATCTATAGAGCCTTTCAAGATACCCACTGTGCCACATGCTTTATTATTCCCCGTGCAGAGCTCCCCCATCCAAGTCTGACCAGGCCTGGTCCTGCTTAACGTCTGAGATCTGAAGACGTCAGACTCTGACATGCCAGTTTGACATGATTTAATTATATATGATTACACAACTATTGTGCAATTTGGACACGTTTTGGCCCTTGTTACATTATTATTATGCTAGAGAATAGTTATGGACTTACCTAAATGTATCATATCTCACATTCATCCAGGAAGGAAAAATGTATCTGTGTTTTTGTGACATGAGTAGATTAACCTGCACTTTTTTATTACATTAACTTGATGATGCATTCTATGGCCCTGTTTCCCTGATATCCTCACACACATCCACAGTTGCAACCCATACTGTTTTCACTCCAAATAAGGGGTCCAGATTTACTGCAGTTCTTTGATGGAAAAGCTAATGATTTTATGAGCTGGAGGTAGCGCTGGTGCTGTACCCGCTGGCCGCCTGTAAATCTGACACTGATGAAGCCTGTCTGGTGCGGAGCTGTCCATTTGCTCCGAGTGCCAAAGAGAAGTGCTTTTGAGGGATTCTGCTGACAGCCCTGTACATCACCCCAACACCAGAGCGCTAGCCCAGCTTTTATTTTCATTATACTTTAACGGCTACGTGCTCCGGAAAAACTTTGGACTCCAAGAGCATTTGAAGACAGATTTTCTTGACCTTTCACCAAATAATGCGGCAGAAATTGGAAATATATATTGAAAAGTGGATAGTAGTTTGACTGCTTTGATTACTGACTCGTTAAACTTACCAAAAACACTGAAAATAAGGATAAAGACATTGAGATTATTTAGTCATTTAATGGTTATTAACTTCCCAATAACAGTGTAAAAACTAAGCAAAATCTAATCCTAAAAAGAAGCCAAAACAAGCTAGTTCTGTCGTGATTTGGAAATGATTCTCTTCGTCTTCTGAAGCATGGGTCAAATGCAAAGGACAATAAAATGTACCTTAACCCAGTGTTGCTTTATGATTGAGAAAGTTAGATAATGAATGAAGGAGAATTGTATGTAAGACTTCCCTCGTCGAAATGAGCCTAAATCGACAGTGATTATTGATTCATGCTGCCCCATTGTTGTATAAATCCAATAAACCGAAACTCCCCAGTTTTACAACATGTTTCTTTGGATTACAGACAGTGGGTTTTATGCTGTTTGCACAAGCTTATTATACTTTATACCTTAGTTATGTCAAATTTCAACTCTTTTACATGAATATGCGTAGTTTGTTTCACCAGTCGTATTATTCTGTCAAATTAAAGGTAGCACATACTGACAGGTCAATGCTCCCACTGTAAAACCACCATTATTCACTCATTAATATGACTTTGGGTAGAAGTAGCTCACTATATAAGAGAAAAAAATGACTGGAAACACTGAAATCTTTACATTCAATACCTAATATTATACGCTACAGTGTGAAATTATGATATACTTGTGGCAGTATATCCTGCAGGCGGCTCTGCCACTTGAGTGAAGTCTAACTATTGGTTAGCGGTGAAATCGGTCAGTCTATAAAAGCGCCCCCCCTGTCCCCTCGCCCTCTGACCTCACGCTCTTACTTCCGGGTCCCGTTGTTGACGCCGCTTGTTCACCATTCTCAGGTAGTATCGCAGATTCAATGTAAAGTTCAGAATTCAATAAGGTCTGTAGCGCTGATTATCTGTTTTATTTAGTGCTTGATGTTATGGGTCGTGTTAGTCATGGTGTTTGTACCCGTCATGCTAACGGGCTGGTCACCTGTTCGGTTTCTGTCCTTTCACCGCCCTCGTCCTACGACTAATCCAGGTGTGTATGTGTGACGTGATATCAGACCTCCAAACAACTGCTTAGTTGTACAATCAGGGGTAATGTGCCTTTTTACTTTATAGGTTTTTAGCCTGGGAGTTGAAGTGCACTGTCGCCGCTTTGCCTTTCCTTGCCTTGTTATACCTTTTCTGTTTCCCGGTGTTCTCCAGATATTGGTCTGGATATACAAACAACGATGGAACTGTGAAATTAATTATCAACTTCTGGAAAGTGTCACAATGAAGCAAGTTATGGAAAATGTGTAAATAAATTATACTTTTGATACATGTACATTATGCCTCTGCCCGTCAACAACAAACCTGTTCCTTTAAATGAAGTGTATTTCCCCAAACTAGATTCGGGGTGGCGTTGTTGTCACATAATTTCTGTTACTTCTGCTAAATCCTCTCCCCCTCCATCCGTCCCTCTCGGATTGCCACATACTGATAACAGATTTTGTGCATACACCATTTTTCTAAACGTAACAACGATTTCTGCACATGGAAACAAAATGAAGTACACATCAAATATTAAATCCAAACTATTCAGTCATCAAACGTAGGTATTCAGACGCAGATCTAACATACAGTAACACCAATACAGTTTTTATATGTTACTCCATTTCTACCTCAAATTGACGGCTAGCTCAGATCAACAAGAACAAATTTAAACCTAAAATGACTCTCTGATTTGAATGGTCCTTTCGTAAACCTCAGAACTTGCAGACAAACATTAACCAACCTCTGCAACTCAGCGGGTGAAATCTGGACACTGAAAAAGAGAAAAACTTGCATGTGTCCTCTATCTGTAGCTAATACGATAAGATAATTCACCTTTTTAAGACAGTAAGAGCACAGACTAGCACAATAATTGCATCCCTAACTGCAAAATACCTGTGTTCTTTCAACTTTCTGTGTTTTCGTACACAGACAGAATATTAATTTTAGCCACAGCGACACTGACACATTTGTAATCCTTTGTTTTGGTATCACGTTGTTCACGCTTTGCTTCCGATATCAACTTTTAATCTATGTCGTGCTCTTTCTTGCGCTGGAAAAGTCAAAGCTGCGAGTTTTGGACTAAAATACTTCCCCCCCCCAGTCTCCTTGTGTGTGCTGTGTAGTGTTTTAGTGTGTGCACGGTGCAGTCGGTTCTCCAAGGTCAGAACGCCGGAGCACAGAGCCTTAATCATCCCCGGATCAGCAGCAGCAAATGGACAGCTTAAGTCGTGTTTACAAGCCTGTGTACATAGATGCTATAGGGTATCACAAACGGGGGACTTTGTATTGATGTGTTTGCCTATATTTATGTCAACTTAGCATACAGTGAGTTAACGGTTTCGTGAACATGTCGAAGAAAGGATTTTTCATCTTGATATATGTGGTTTTTTACTCGGTGTGTGTGGACAGTGTGTAGTGCGTTCAATACTGCTCATAAATCTGAATAAAACTATGGATTCTTAAACTACTTTCTGTTTCTTTTGGGCCCTGGTTTTGTGTTGGGTCTTAGATTTGATACCACACCGCAAAGATTTTAAAACTTATATCAGGTTATTCATCTTGTTTTGAGATGTATTATCTCCTCACTTGCTTGACCATTTAATTCTAGTGCAGAAGTAATTTATTTTAAGATAACTTGTCAAGTAAAGTCATCTTGCTGCATGGACATAATTCATTTGATTAGTTTTAAGTCATATCATTCTGATAGATTTAAGTGTTTTTGCAGTGTATCAACCTAACCTACACAAAATTTTTGCCTTATTATCTCCAAGGAGATTATGCGATCGAGTTTATTTATTTATTTATTTATTTATTTATTTGTCTGTGGACAGGAAATTGTGGAAACTACGGAAATTTTTACCAGAGGTAGATCTTGGCCCAAGGACCACTCCATTAAAGTTTGGTGATGATCCTGATCCGGACCTGGAATCTGGATCTGGATCTACAGTCTTAGTGAGATTTCTCGGAAACTACTGGCCGAATCTTCATGAAATTGTCACCAGAGGTAGATCTTGGTGCAGGGACGACTCTGTAAAATTTTGGTGATGATCCGGATCCAGATCTGGATTCTGTGTCCACGTCATCCCTTGGCGGAGATCAGAAATCTCGGATTGCTCTTGTTATAATGGTGTTACCTTCTCAGAAACGTACCCAGAGTTTGTCTACATCTCCAAGGTTCAAAATGCTCTGCTCCACTTTCAGTTCACAAACTACATACAGTACAGATAAATATATACATTATAAAAGGTACAAACTATTGCAAAAATGCCGTCTCAGTTTGGACAGTTTTCAGGTTAACGTTTCATCTCTAGTTTAAATTGGCAATTCCTGAGCTGAAACGATCCAAATTATTCTAGCAAAGTTGTACAGAGTTTAGAAACACATTAGAGCACTTCCTGTATCACCCCATGACATCACAAGGTGGAACAGAGTGAAGAAATGTGCCTAGATTTGTGTCTTAAACATGTGAATGAAAAACAACGCCAAGTATCTTTGGGATGAGGAAATAATTTTATAACATAGATCAAATTATGGCGTAATGTGGACGCTTGAAAGTCACAGCAAATGGCACCTAATAAAAATGTAAATTAAATTGTATAATGCGATAATTTTGAGTCAAACGGTGTAACAACTGTCTCCATTGTCATTTTTTTAATATTGTTTTAACAGCAATATCCTCAACTGCTTTTTATTGGTTGTACAACATGGTCTTATACTCTTCTGCCATCCATGGTTGCATTTCATTGCCGCTATAAAACCCTTTTAATATTTAATTATAAAAATATGGGAGATACTTTATAGCTACCATTTGTGATTAGATTGTCCAGAGAAGATCGAGCTATGAAGACCAGAGAGCTTGAAGAAAGGTGAGGGTGAAAGGAGGGGAATAGGTTTCACATTTGCCCTCTACTGGTGAAGAAAAAGTCAAATAAAAAATCAAATACTGATGGTTTGCTCGATAACTCCATAATGATCATTTTAAAATAGAGGGATCAGTCTGGTTCCCGCTTCTTCCTTCTTGTTTCAAGCCAAGCTCAAACACAACCAATCAGATTTCTTTATTTCAGTGTCACAATTAAATGTCGTATGTTACATAAAATTGCTGTTTGAATGTAGTAACCTCCCCAAAAGTACCTGAACGCCGCAAATCCACATTATGCACAGCGTGGAGGATAACAAGTGCTTAAGGGGGGAGCAAAAAATCAGGCTTGTGCAAGAAGCTCCACTTTTTTGACTTTTTCCTTCCCAGGGGGACCAGCTCCATCCCGGTTTCGCGTTTTTTGGGGGCACCTAAATTTCTAGCAACGACACTTTGTTTCATTCACACAGGTTTGAATAATCCTTTATTATTACCGTATTTTGGGGGCTATAAAGTGCACCGGATTATAAGGCGCAGTATCAAATAATATGTCAGTTGTGTCATTGTCCACACATAAGGAGCATCGGATTATAAGGCACAATAAGAAAAACAAAACGTGTGTCGGATAAATGGAACTTTATTCAGGTCATTTACAATAACTCTCAGTTGTAGCTAACACAAAAATACAAGTTTAACAGTTGGTGATTTGGGCATCAAACATGCCCGGATCCCTCTCAACATTGTTCAGTTTTAACACTAAAATACAAAACCTGAAATCTGCATGGTGCATGTCTCTTAACAGGTGCATTTTGGGTCCTTGTACAGCACACGGCAGAACTACCGGTATGTTGCACAGTCGCCCTATATATGTGGCACATATTACTCCTCCTGACTTGCCCACTAATACGTTATTAGACTAATGTGGACAACATCAAATCGGTTGGAGGTTAAACACAACCAAAGGTCATACATAAGGCCACTGGATTATAAGGCCACTGTTGATTTTGGAGAAAATGCAATGATTTTAGATGCACCTTATAGTCCGAAAAATACGGTATTTGTCTGTCCGCATCTCCAAAGTTCAAAATATGCTTGTTCCACCTTCTCCTTTTACGTTTATTTCAGTAGAGATTGGCGATTCTAGTGCTGAAATGATCCAAATGAAATTCTAATGAAGGTGTATGAAGTTTAAAAATACAGTGGAGCACTTCCTGTATTACCACATGACATCACAAGGTGGAATAGAGGTTTTCAGTTTGAGAATATGTAAAGATATGCAACTATATACCTGTGGATTAAACAAATGTGAATGAAACGGAACGCAACCCCCGGTATGTTTGTGATACGGAAGCAACATTATAACATAAATCAGACAATAAGTATCTGTAGTTGTTATAACAGAAAGATTGAATCTACCTGTAAATCACACCTGAGCTCGGGAAAATCCACCCGTCCTCAGATTCCCGTCTTTATAAAGTACAGAAAAACACTACAAAAAGTTAAAATGACTTGATTTGAGTAAATTTCACATGACAAGTCAGATTATCCACCAATGGAACAAGCCTTTTTGTAGCTGAAATAGAAAAATACACCTAGTTACACTGGAGATGAAGATGAGAAAAGCAATTTGTATTTAAAAGAAGAAACTAAATCGTACGTTTTTTGACTAAAGTACATAGATAATTTTAGTTGTTAAGTGAAATCTACTCAAATCATATTAAAACTTCTCAATTTGAGTGATTTGAACTTACTTAGATATTTGTTTTTGCAGTGAAGTAAGTAAGTAAGAGCACAAAGAACTATACAGAAAACAAGACTTAAAAGTGCGTATTCTGGAGTCAAACAGCTTTAAACATAAGATGAAAATAAAATCGTATATTCACAAAGGCCTTTTAAACATCGTATAGAGTCAAGGTTCACACAACATGATGTAATGGCGCAGTCAAACTCAATCTTTTCACTGTTCCAAAAAGCCACAAGTGAAATGTTAACAATAGCTCTCTCTGATCTCGTAATAGCACCGAGCACACTGGGTTTTGTGCTCGGATCAAGTAGTAACTTTTATTTTCTGGATGTGAGGATAAAGTGAGGATTACATGGGCAAAGTGGAGCCCTTTTCTGACAAGGCAACAATGGAGAAGGCTACTGGAAGAACGTTTTATTTTTTTGTATATCGGCGCAAATGAAATCGCAAGGACGTAAGGTGACAATGGCAACAAATGGAGGGCAATTTTGTGGGTATTGTGATGTGGCGGCTTTGGTCCATTACTGATTTTCAACGGTTGAGGATCGACTTTACAGTTTCTTATCACATGTGCAACACGACTTCTCATGTGTGCTCAGAGAAAAGGTTTATATTATAGAATGAATATAAATATAATCGGTTGTTTCAGGAATATATATTAGCTATATTGTTGTGTAAGTGTGTGTTGGTGCATTTGAAGCGTTTTCAGTGCTGCAGGAGAAACCTTCAGGAGTCAAGGTTTCCTCTCCAGATCTTGAGCTCATGTGCATGTTTTGGGTTGAAGAGCATGAAGGAAGCTCACCCAGACACACAAAGAACACACAAACTCTATGAACAAAGACCTGGTCCAGTCCCGAAGTCGAGAATATATTAGTCAACTAGTGCAAAGTCGACCTAGCATCATGACAGAACTACAGTATTTTTCGGACTATAAGGCGCATCTAAAATCATGACATTTTATCAAAAAGCAACTTATAATCCAGTGGCCTTATGTATGACCTTTGGTTGTGTTTAACCTCCAACCGATTTGATGTTGTCCACATTAGTCTAATAAGGTATTAGTGGGCGAGTCAGGAGGAGTAATATGTTGGCCACATATAGGGCGACTGTGCAACATACCGGTAGTTCTGCCGTGTGCTGTACAAGGACCCAAAATGCACCTGTTAAGAGACATGCACCATGCAGATTTCAGCTTTTGTATTTTAGTGTTAAAACTGAACAATGTTGAGAGGGATCCGGGCATGTTTGATGCCCAAATCACCAACTGTTAAACTTGTATTTTTGTGTTAGCTACAACTGAGAGTTATTGTAAATGACCTGTTTTGTGTTATACAACTGAGAGTTATTGTAAATGACCTGAATAAAGTTCCATTTATCCGATACGTGTTTTGTTTCTCTTATTGTGCCTTATAATCCAATGCACCTTATGTGTGGACAATGACACAAGTGACATATTATTTGATACTGCGCCTTATAATCCGGAGCACTTTATAGCCCCAAAAATACAGTAAATCGGAAACACGTAAGCCAGAATTAGACTACAGTAGTATCCAAATAGTAATGCACTTGTGACTGTTCAGCAATGACCTTTTTCAAGTATTTTTAATGTACATTGAGACTATTAAAATATCTATTAATGTGAGGAACGTCTG
>JACN01152549.1:0-27363 GCA_000787155.1 Scartelaos histophorus
TTGTTGTATGCTATTGTCTAAAAGTTCTTCATTCTTCATTGTGGTATCAAAATCAGTATTTAATAGCATTTTTGTTGGGTTTGAAATTTTACTTCTGCTTAATACAAAATGGGAATGTGAAATACTTGCCAATGTGATTTAAATTTAATCACTTTTGCATTGCCAAGGTGATCGAGTCAACCCAGGAGTTGGGGAACGACCTGGCGGGGGTGATGGCGCTGCAGAGGAAGCTCACGGGGATGGAGAGGGACCTGGCCGCCATCGAGGATAAACTGGGAGATCTGGACAAAGAGGCCGAGCGTCTGGCCTCAGAACATCCCGAGCAGTCTGAAGGCATAAAGGGACAGCTGCAGAACATCAGGGGGGTCTGGGCTGAGATGAAGGTAACTCTGTCTAATAGAACTGTGGAGGAGCATAAATTAAAAGAATAATAAATAATTATAACAAAAGGTAGAATGTGTCATGAAAATTGTATTAATATGAGCACATAAGATCTAGAATCTACCACCATTTTAACTAAATCATATCTTCAAAGGGTAATATATCAAGCTTAAATCAGGTGGGCTCATCCAAAACTTTTTCTTGCCTAAATCTTATTTTCAGTGATTTGATATATTTATTTCTTTGCTCCAAAAATCCTGTCAGAATTTGAAATCTCTTTTATAATTAAAATATATGAGACAGCAGAGACTAAAACTACACTGTCCCTCATGAACAAATGACAAAAGATTGATGATTATAACAATAGACAAGCGCTACAGTTGAATTTGATCAGATTTTTGTAGATACATGTTTGCAGAATAAAAGTGTGTTATAATTTTTGTGAGTGCCTTATTAACTCTATCTGCTGTGTGTGTAGGACACCATGAAGAACCGTGAGGAGTCTCTGGGCGAGGCCTCGAAGCTGCAGCAGTTCTTGAGGGATCTGGATGACTTCCAGTCGTGGCTCTCTCGCACACAGACGGCCATCGCCTCCGAGGACATGCCCAACACTCTGACCGAGGCCGAGAAGCTGCTGGCCCAACACGAGAACATCAAGAATGAGATCCGAAACTATGAGGAGGACTACCAGAAGATGAGGGACATGGGAGAGATGGTGACGCAGGGCCAGACTGATGCTCAGTACATGTTCCTGAGGCAGAGGCTGCAGGCGCTGGACACTGGCTGGAACGAACTGCACAAGATGTGGGAGAACCGCCAGAACCTCCTGTCCCAGTCCCACGCTTACCAGCTGTTCCTCAGAGACACCAAGCAGGCCGAGGCCTTCCTCAACAACCAGGTACTCGACCGAAACAGAAACCCTATCACGACACAGTACTGACTGAAATACAAGTGATGTCCTGTATTCACATGAACCTCAGGAAAAACTGACCACCAATCACTTAACTTTTTGATGACATTTCATCAGTTTGGAGTTCATAACATCCTTATAAGTGACAGAAATTTTAATTGGTAGTATTACTTGTAAACAATAGTGATTCTAACTGTGACTTGTTCAAGCCATAATTTTAACTTCAAAGCTCCATTGCCACTTTCTTACCATTATGTATGTATTATTTAATTATTTTCTCTAATGATTAATGTCCTTGCTGTATTTAATTGATATACATGTCTGCCCTCATCTGGTAGAAATGTGTAATTACAATACACACTAAATCATAAACCCTTGTTGAACTGATTTGCCTTTAAAGTACATAAAGTACTTGATGTTCTCATGAATCTGGCCAACATTAATAATCCTACTCCTTGCTGTTTTCCTCAGGAGTATGTGCTGGCACACACAGAGATGCCCACCACACTGGAGGGGGCAGAAGCTGCTATCAAGAAGCAGGAGGACTTCATGACCACGATGGACGCCAATGAGGAGAAGATCGGAGCTGTGGTGGACTCAGGGCGCCGCCTAGTGTCCGACGGCAACATCAACGCAGACCGCATCCAGGAGAAGGTCGACTCCATTGAATCCAGGTATATGCGCCATTTGTTACCTTTCTCTAAGTGGACACATCTCCACAGATCTAACTGCTTACCTACATACTGTGGAGTATTTCAGGCAAAATCTTGATGGAGACACTAGTAGAAAAACACTAGTGTAATTTCTAGTTCAAATATTCAAATTCTGTTGTTTGTTATGCAGACGCAAGAAGAACCGAGAAGCTGCCAGTGAGCTGCTGATGAGGCTGAAGGACAACAGAGACCTGCAGAAGTTCCTCCAGGACTGTCAAGAGGTGAAATATGCCGTCTATACTGCTGCTGTGGAATAGTACTCTGTTTTGTAGTTTGTAATCCTAATCTAATAGTCTGTATGTTCTTACTTTGTACTCATAGTCTAATATTATATGCATATTTTTACTTTGTACTCACAATTTAATATTTCATGTTTGTTCTCAGCTGTCTCTGTGGATAAACGAGAAGATGCTGACGGCCCAGGATATGTCTTATGATGAGGCCAGAAACCTCCACAGTAAATGGCTGAAGCACCAGGCCTTCATGGCCGAGCTGCAGTCCAACAAGGAGTGGCTGGATAAGATCGAGAAGGTAAAACAGGAAGTCACTGCTTATGCTATGCGATTTGATTTATAACGTAACCCAATTAAAAGCTTATGGAGTGATGCTGTTTATTTGGTGCAATGGATTTGAGAATTGGACTTCTTGGAAAGGGAGGTGAGAGCAAATGGTAATACACACAATTGGCAATCACATTTTTTCACCTTGGCCAACCTCACAAAAAAAATCCTAGTGGACTAAACTACTTTAAAGCTAATATATTTAGGGCAGTGATTCCCAAATTGTCTGTATAAAATAGTTTATGATGATATTTGTTCAACAATTTTTGATCTAACTTCTCAAGCAGAAGAAAAATGGAGGTTAATAATAAGAATAATGCACTCAAATTCATTCAGTCCATACCTGGTGGTGGTGGTGAGATACTATTGTAGCCACTGCTGCCCTGGGGAGAGGCAGCCAATCTGTGCCATAGGCCTCTTTGACCACTGCCCCACACGCAAACACCACATTCATACTAGGCAGTATGGATGAAGTGTCTTGTCTAAGGACACAACATTTTTTCCACTGGTGCCTCATTTTGACAACTGGTATTTCCAACAAAATCTAGATACTATAGAATATTGCGACATATTCTACAACTACATTACTGCCCTTGTGTATCTCCAGGACGGGCAGACGCTGATGGCAGAGAAGCCCGAGACGGAGGCCATGGTGAAAGAGAAGCTGTCGGCTCTTAAGGGCATGTGGGGCGACCTGGAGGGCACCACTCAGACCAAAGCCAAGTGTCTGTTCGACGCCAACAAAGCCGAGCTGTTCACCCAGAGCTGTGCCGACCTCGACAAGTGGCTGGAGAATCTGGACGGGCAACTCATGTCTGACGACTACGGCAAAGATCTCACCTCAGTCAACATCCTGCTCAAGAAACAACAGGTGAGGAGGGCAAAAAGTCATGGATCGATTAGGGCTGTAGGTTCTTTGTTTATTGTTCTTTGTGTTAGAGAGTTAGAGAGAGTGAAATTAAAATCGTCTCCTAGTACTTTTTCTGAAGAAATAGTTGTTTCTACATGATCTCCCCCTGCAGGTGTAGTGTTGCAAGTGTTTTTGCGACAACACATTTTTAGATGACTGATCTATTGGCAGGAAATGCAGGAAAGGAGTTTGTTTAGTTGACCACAGAGGGAATTTGGACGAACCAGTGAGGTATAAGAAAACCTTATAGAGGGACCTTTCTGTTCCTGTGGCACATGCGGGAGTCATCTTGGGATTGTAAGAGCAGCAAAATTCTACAAGAAAACCCTTTGAGTGTTTAAACAGCCCTAATAATGCAAGATTGATTGATTGATTGATGCAAGATTGATTGATGCAATGATTGCACAATACACGAGACAAGACACAATTTTCACAAAACGAGACACACCACGAGATCAGGTCCACATGAACGAGACATTATTTGTAATAAATAAGTAGTGCAATCTATTTCACAATTTTGGCTTCACCATATGTATTTATTTTATGTAATACTTTAGTAGTCATTATGGTACTGCTTTTTGAAACTACAGCTCAAGTTGTGCAACTCACCAGCTCTTAACCTGTTTTTTTGTCCAAAGAAAAAGTAAATAACGGAAGGGAATAAATCTCACAAGATCATTTTCCTCACGTGTCCACGATCTTTTGTCAATTTTGTCTTGCGAGATCTTGTGGTACAAGATCTTGTCCCATCCCTAGTACCTAATTATTCTGTTAACCTCACACTTATTACTATAAAATAACTTTGAATAAATGAATCAACTACAGGCAAATAGAAGTTATCAACTAAAAACTATTGTATATTTAGAATGTTTATTATAATTTTATGTTCAAATCAATTTATTTGTACTATTCAAATGTACAGAGAAACACATGATTAATGCGTAAATGTAAGATATTTTTTGGCTTTTATGGGCTCAAAATAAATGTCTGTATGTCTGTTTTTAAGACGGAAGATAACCAGGATGTGTTATGTAAGTACGTGAACATTATCATTAAATAGAGGCTGCTACTCTCCACTGTGAAGGTTCATTTACAAGATTTCTACCACAATCACTGAGTTGTTCTGTTAATGCCGAGTTCTGCCATGTTGTGAAGCACCTGACACTTCTACAGCTTATTTTTAGTCCTTAGGTTTAGAGCTTCACATCAGTTCAGAGCTGGATTTGCCCGTGTTATGTTTGTGAATGCGAAAAGGGCAGTGCGTGTTTACCTTCTTACCATTTTAATAAAGCAGATCTGCGCACATACCTCCTCCTAAACCTGCTTGTTTGATTTCAGATGCTGGAGAGTCAGGTGGAGGTGCGGCAGAAGGAGGTGGAGGAGCTGCAGTCTCAGTCCCAGGCCCTGAGTCAGGAGGGGAAAGGCTCAGAGGAGGTGGACGGACAGAGGGTCAGTGTGGAGAGGAGGTTCCAGTCTCTCCAGTCCCCGCTGCAGAAGAGGAGAGACATGCTCATGGCCTCCAGAGAGATCCATCAGTTCAACAGGGACGTGGAGGATGAGATTGTGAGTCCGGACTTCATTCTGAATCATATGTTTAAAAATAGGATGCTTTATGACGTGAACGTGAGTGTGGTTTTAGCATTTAGTCTAATAAATATTCAAACATCTTTACAGTTGTGGGTGGAAGAGAGGATGCCATTGGCCACTTCCACAGACCATGGACACAACCTACAGACTGTTCAGCTGCTCATCAAGAAGAACCAGGTACACTCTAAACTATAGCAAATGTGTCGGTTACTCACACATAAACATAGTTCTGTTAAAATAGCTCAGTTAAAATTGATCTGAGTACTCTTTAGTTTGTGGCAGTGTTTGGTGTACCTTATTACATACTTTTGAATAAGTTATTAATACTTTAATAAAATAGCATTTTAAATAATCGAGTTGTGTAACAGGACGGAGTCATGACCTTCCTCTGCAGTATACACAGCCTAAACAGGAGCTTGTTGAAAGTACTAAAAGAGAAATATGGGATGAAATGGGACAATGTTTACCCAAAAGCACATGAGTAATTTATGCAATATCATGAATAAAGCAATCCCCAAGTAATTTAACACTTCATTTCTTGAGACAGAAACTTAAGTAGTGTAATATATTATATTTTGAATAAGTAACTAGTAATGAGGGCATAAGGCTAATTCACATGAGGCTAATGTAACTGCTGTCTCTCCAGACTCTTCAGAAGGAGATCCAGGGCCACCAGCCTCGTTATGATGACATCTTTGAGCGCAGCCAGAGCGTCCTGAGGCAGAGCACCCCCACAGCAGAGGCCATCAGGCACAGACTGTCTGAGCTCCAGGCCCTGTGGGCCCAGATCAGACAGGAGACCGAGAACAGGCATCAGAGGCTGAGCCAGGCCCACGAAGCACAACAGTACTACTTCGACGCAGCAGAGGCCGAGGCCTGGATGAGTGAACAGGAGCTCTACATGATGTCTGAGGAGAAGGCCAAGGTAATGTTCTCTACATCCTGATACATGTCATACACTGATCATGGGACTGCTCTAACATGTCAGGGAGTAATGAAACTGCAATAAAATAAAAACCAAACAAACAAAAATACTGTAAACTTAGTTTACTATTATTCCATGTATTCTTAGAATATTGTTTAATGACACATTTCCACCCTGTAAATGTCCCAAAGACTGTTTCATACTTTTATGAATCCTTTAAATTCACAGTTCAAATGTTAATGTACATTTGTGCATTGTAGGATGAGCAGAGCTCTGTGGCCATGCTGAAGAAGCACCAGATCCTGGAGCAGGCTGTGGAGGACTACGCAGACACTGTGCATCAGCTCTCCTCGACCAGCAGGGGGCTGGTGGCTGCGGGACACCCAGACAGGTCAGTCAGGAACTAAAGGCTTTGCCAGAGTAACATGTGAGATGTTTCTAGTACTGAATACTTAAAGCCTCTGTGGGCTGTGTTCCAGCGAGCGCATTGGCATGCGTCAGTCTCAGGTGGATAAGCTCTACGCGGGGCTGAAGGACCTGTCTGAGGAGCGCAGGGGCAAACTGGACGAGCGCTTCAGGCTGTTCCAGTTGAACAGAGAGGTGGACGATCTGGAGCAGTGGATCGCAGAGAGGGAGGTGGTGGCCGGGTCACACGAGCTCGGACAGGACTACGAACATGTCACTGTGAGTTTATAAAATATACTAGAAAAGATTATAATTGGCTGCTTGATGACCATAGTTGAACTTGACAGTAGACTGATACATAACGATATTGAAAATGCACCATTTCTTAACCCTGCTGTACCCCTTTCCAGATGTTACAGGAGCGTTTCCGTGAGTTCGCCCGTGACACTGGTAACATTGGACAGGAGCGCGTGGACGCAGTGAACAGGCTGGCTGATGAGCTGATAAACGCCGGGCACAGTGATGCCGCCACCATCGCCGAGTGGAAGGACGGGCTGAACGAGGCCTGGGCAGACCTCCTGGAGCTCATAGACACACGCACTCAGATCCTCGCCGCCTCCTACGAACTTCACAAGTTCTACCACGACGCCAAGGAGATCCTCAACCGTATCCTGGACAAGCACAAGAAGCTGCCTGAGGAGCTGGGACGGGACCAGAACACCGTGGAGACCCTTCAGAGGATGCACACCACGTTCGAACATGACATCCAGGCGCTGGGCACACAGGTACGGTACAGGGGAAGGTGCACGGAAGAGAGTGCATGTAAACCCAGGAACAGCACAGTCAGATTTCCATTCTTTGCACGGGGCATTCTTTGCATTTAACTGCACGGGGCAAGAAACACCCAGGAAATAGACATGTGTCAGGGCAGTCATGCGTGATGTCACCAACTACCAGAAAGTGCAGTTTCCGCTGAAGGCAGAACAAACCTTACATTTAAGCGTTTTTGACTAGCAAGCTGCAAATTTATTTACTTATACACAGATTAGTAGCAATCGTTTTCTGAACTTTGACCCAAATATTACTAAACCAAGAATCTCAAATCTAATCAGAATCACAAATCGTTCCGCCCTAATAATTTGATATTTTTATGCTAATATTGCTTCCTTGTGTGCTTGGTTCAGGTGCGACAGCTGCAGGAGGATGCGGTCCGTCTGCAGTCTGCATACGCCGGGGACAAAGCTGACGACATCCAGAAGAGAGAAGGAGAGGTGAGATGTGCTTTATAATGAGCTGAGCTGGGAACCCTGTGTGACAAACAGGTCTGAGCTGGTGCATGAGGTTTGAGTTCTGTGATTGTGGTGACGCATGCTGCACTGCCTCTGCAGAACCACACTGTAAATATAGAGCCTTTCCAAATAATGCTGATGAAATCTAAAGGCAATACACACACTGTTAACCCAGGGTGAAAACAGGATATAGGGCTAGCATACCGGAGTTGGCATGCAGGAGCTAGCATACAGGTACTAGCCATGGATCTATAATAATTGGATGAGACACTCCCTGTTAGACGCCATGTGAGGGCGACTAGTGGCCCCTCCAGGTACTGCAGCTCCTGGGAGCTTGGACCAAGAAAGGATTCTCCCATAGAACACGGTGCATTTTTGTGAAATCAGACTGACCGTGATCTGACAAGGCATCCACAACATTCACCAGATCACATTTTCAGATTTTGTGGGATTCTTTTGTATTTTTAATATGAATTTGCCTTTGATTGGTGGGTGGGGCTAGGTCAGTATTCAGGAAGTAATGTGGAAGACATTTTTTTTGAGATTTTGTGCCAGTGAGCACAGGCCACTGAAAACAACACAACACCATCTGTGATACATCTTCCAGATCTCATTATACTTCCGCCTATGCTAGCATACAGGAGCTAGCATACAGGAGCTAGCATACAGGAGCTAGCATTCAGGAGCTAGCATACAGGGCATGGTCAAAATACATGACACAAGGGCAATAATTGATGATTGCATCAGTGTTTTCACTGATGCTGGTTTCAATTATTGGGAAAGAACGGATGAGTGCAAAATGTAAGACAGAAATGTGAAGTGTACTTGTCACTGTGGTTGTCTCCATGCTCTCGGGGCAGTTGAACTGAATAAAAGGGGTAAAGTTCCTTATGTTGTTAAGGTTTAGAGACATGAGCTCCAGTGTTGTTGACGTGTGTTTTGACCATTCCCTGTATGTATGTATTTATGTATGTATGTCGTCTGCGTTCCTCCAGAGGAGAAAGGGCGAGGTGAGACTCTTAGACCCTGGCTTTGCATCCTTGTGGCTGCAGTCTTAGGCTGAATAAGGCCTGACTAAAATGAGTCATTTTAGTCTTCTCATGCAGCGCTGGCTCAGACTGCTGATGTGCAAACATTCACTGGACTAAGCACATGCACTCAGTGGATTTTTGCTGACTCCTGTTCCCTGCTTTACAACACAAACGGTTCTGCATGAGAGACCTGCCCCCGTATACAGTATATAGAGTACTATAGTCAGAGTACATGCTAACGCAAAAGTCGAACTGGGCTACCTGGGGAAGTGTATGAAGGTTTTCTGACGCCTCGGCAGTTTCTTAATGTAGCAGCCTATTGGCATTAGCATCAGCTGTAATTGCTTCTGCTGCTTGTGGGGCATTAGCTAAATGTCTTACATGTGTCTGCTGCAGCCTGGCTTCTATGTAAAATGTTACATGTAGAGCTTTAAGTGAATACACCAAAAACAAACAGCAGTTCTTCAGGTGTTTGTAAAGAGAATGAACATGACCTGCACACTGTACATTTTCTTCATTGTTACGATTCAATTGAATGTATATGCAGCCCATGCTACACAGACCCAGGCCTACACTGTGGGTTTTTAGAGAACCACATTGTAGAAGAAGAAGAAATACTCCAAACTTAAAGGTCCTATATTACACAGAATTGACTTTGACTTATTAATCAATGTTAAAATGCTGTCACTTTGTTTCAATCACACATGTTTGGGAAACTTATTGCACTGTTTACATCTCCAAAGCTCAAAAGGCTCTGTTCCACCCTGTGATGTTGGGTGGTAGTTCTACATTTTATTTTTTGTTCAGTAGAGATTGGCACTGCCAGATCTGAAATGATCCAAATGATTTTAGTGAAGGTGTATGGAGTTTAAAAACACAAAGGAGCAATTCCTGTATTACCATATGACATCACAAGGTGGAACAGAATGTTTTTAGTGAGAGATTTGTGTGATAAACAAATGAAATTAAACAAAACACAACTCCAGATATGTTTGTGATGAGGAAACAACATTAGATAGATCAGAAAACAGGGTAATATGGGCCCTTTAACATTTGTGTCTTTTGTGATGTATTTTATGTTGATTGTCGAGTCTAATATGTCTGTATATCTGTCTCCCAGGTGCTGGAGGCCTGGAAGAACTTGCTGGAGGCAGTGGAGGGTCGTAGGGTCAAACTGCTGGACACTGGAGATAAGTTCCGTTTCTTCAGTATGGTCCGGGACCTCATGCTTTGGATGGAGGACGTTATCCGCCTGATCGAGGCTCAGGAGAAGCCAAGGTACTGTATTCAGAAAGACTATACAGCATTAGTACAACCTTAGACTGTATTAAGAAGTGCACTAAGGGAGTGTGACGTCAACCAGAGTGTTCAGCTCCATTCATTCCTAACAGCTCTTTTATTTGCCTGTACGTCTTCTTGGTTCTAATCATAGTCTGTACATATAAATGGACATAGCGCAAATACTCGTAAACATACCTACCCCAAGTTGGATTTTGTTTCATTCACACTTTTGAGTAATCTTATATTATATTATCGGTGTGATGCTAATGCTAAGAGAACCTGATTTGTTTGTGTTATTTCCAGAGATGTGTCGTCTGTGGAGCTGCTCATGAACAACCACCAGGGCATCAAGGCCGAGATCGATGCCCGTAACGACAGCTTCACCGCCTGCATCGAGCTGGGCAAGGCTCTGCTGGCACGAAAACACTACGCTTCAGAAGAGGTACCGCTCAGACTTTGGTTTACTCCATATACATGCAGTCCTGGTTTAGACTTGGCGTTAGATGGACCTTTATTGACGCATGAGGGGCATCATTTGGATAGTTTAGTCCGGATGTAGACTTCCAGGTCCATTTCTGGAGTTTTTCCACAATTTAGTCCCAAATTTATGTAGTGTGTGTGCAAGTGTGAACACAGCTTTAATTCTTCCCCCAGAATAAAAACAAGATGAATGATAAATTAATATAACAGCTATTACTTTTGTTTCCTTTTAAATCATAGAAATGTAAACAAGCATATTATGCTTTATATACTGCGGTGACACTGATGACATTTAACACTTAAGTCCAAATTATGTGTTGATGACGTTAATCACTTGCTTGTCTACCCAAAATTAATTTCATAAAGGTGTTTTTATTTGATCCCTCCTGACTGCCACAGAGTACATGCATGTATTGAATATTTGTATGTATTCAGCATACATTTTTGTTGATTTTAATCTGTTTTAATCTGGGACTGTAAATGTGTCTAATTTAAATATTTGTTTTCCTCTCAGATTAAAGAAAAGTTGCTACAGTTGACGGACAAGAGGAAAGACATGATTGACAAGTGGGAGGACCGATGGGAGTGGCTCAGACTAGGTAAGACGCCCACTTAAATCCATCTAAATATGGGTCAATGACATTCAACAGGCAAATTTTGAAATGTAGTTTCTATTGAAGTTTTTTCAAATATATGTCAGGTGCATAAATCTGTTTGACATTTATATTATGAATTTTTAGTGTTTTTTATGTACATGAATTGGCTACGACCTTAAAAAATGTCATGTGATGCGACCGAGAATAACTTAAATAGTTTTATTTTCTAAAACATGGTTGGGATGTTAATCTAAGTTCTGAGTCATACGAACATGAGATTGAGATTTGAAAACATGAAAACATGAGATTTGAAAAAATGGACACGCTCTGACAATATTTGTTTGAATATTGTGGGAGAAATATCTTTTCAAGAAAGATGAAATTTCATGTGGGACTAAAAACACTTAAGAAAATATGACAAAAAAGAAAGGAAATAAATGATTAGATTAAGGGATTAGATTAAGAGTCATTTTTAAGAAGTTTAAAAATCATAGTTAAGGGCGGACGGTCGCACCACATGAACATTTGAACAAAAGTACAAAAACATGCAGAAAAAAATGATTTGGTTCCACTGAAGGTCAGAGGTACTACAGGTATGTGGGGAAATTATGAAATGTTAACCTTTTTAACTAGAAATTGCGATTGGACACATGTCATTGACCCATATACTACTTCCACTACTATTATAACCCGTCCTTCTAACCCGGATGCTCTCCCTGTGCAGTGCTGGAGGTGCATCAGTTCTCCAGAGACGCAGGGGTGGCGGAGGCCTGGCTGTTGGGGCAGGAGCCGTACCTGTCCAGCCGTGAGATTGGACAGAGCGTAGACGAGGTGGAGAAACTCATCAAGAGACACGAGGCCTTTGAGAAGTCTGCTGCCACCTGGGAGGAACGCTTCGCTGCTCTGGAGAGGCTCACCACGGTAACCACAAAAACATCAAATATATGCAGGATATGTGGGAGAGGAGAGGAAATACAAGAACAGTGTATATGTATTTATAACATTGGGTCTTAAATTTGTACACACTTTCTTCATGGCTCACTTACAGACACAATCAGATCCCTATGACCATAATCTTTTGTTTTTAGGTCAACAACATGGTTTAAAGTTCAGATATGAGTCATAAGACAAGTAGTGATTATGGGTAAAGTTGGGATCTGTCTCCAGGAAACAAATGTAAGCCACTGTAATGCCCCCATTAAACATGTAAACCCATTTTGTGTCTGTGTGTTTGTGCTTGTGTGTGTGTGTGTGTGCGCACGCAGATGGAGTTGTTGGAAGTGCGGAGAAGGCAGGAGGAGGAGGAGAGGAACAGACAGCCTGCGGTCACTGAGGCCTCGCCCACTGAAGCTGCTGCACGGTCAGTTTACCACAACACACAGTACAATGAGCTGTAGGCTCGATGAAGGGAGTCATAGAACTTTAGTTACATATGAAACTCATTCACTCATGATCTTCAAACAAAGAGCAAATCGTATATATAGTAATAATAATCAAAATCCAAAAGAATAGGATTGTGTTTATTTCATCGTGTTATGTTATGGGTTATTGTTAAGTGTAATTCCATTGTTTTAATGGAATTAACTAATCAACACTTGTGGGTAAAACTCGCCCTTCACAGCAAGAAGGTTCAGTTTGAGGTTCAATCCCTGGGTCGTCTGGGCCTTTCTGTGTGGAGTTTGCTTGATCTACCCGTGTCTGAGTAGGTTTCTTCCAGGCATTCTGGTTTCCCCCATCAACCCAAAACATGTACAACCGATTAAATCCTCCAGCTAAGGTAGTCCTGACCAAGACTAGACCAAGATCTGGAGATGGGCCAAGGAGCAGTGCGGTGATCACTGCTTCTGAGAAGATGACCCAGCGACAGTGAAGGACAGGAAAATGGAAATGACATATTTCTCTATGGGGACAATACAGTGTACCTTAAACATAAATCTATTCTGAGTATTAACTTGACTTCCGGCTCATGTTCAAGTGTTTGGTTTAAATAAACAGAACATGATTGTGTTTGTGTGTTTCAGGGAGGGAGAAGCAGCAGCTCAGAACGGCCTGCCCTCTGACCAGGAGTCGCCCAGGGTTAGTACCTATCGCTCTCCCGCCTACCAGCAGTACAGCACCAACCTACAGGGCCGTAGGGCTGCCCCATGACACCCATCACCACGGCAACCACACCATACACAATATACACCTACCGTCACACTGTGGACTTGAAAACAATCTATAGGTTGGGTTCATGTGAGGAATATGACCTGGTTTCCGTCTATTCACATGGTACAAAAACTGGCACAAAGTTCCTGTGAGCTCACAAAAATATTATGAAGGCGTGAATTTTAAATTGTAGAATTCATATCAAATCATTGACACTTCACAAAGGATTAGACAAGTAGTGACTATCACGATATCTCTGTATGCCCAGAAAAAATATACCTTTAAACAAAAGCAATCCGAGATTTCTGATCTCCGCCAAGGGATGACGTGGACACAGAATCCAGATCTGGATCCGGATCATCACCAAAATTTTACGGAGTCGTCCCTTTACCAAGATCTGGTGACAATTTCATGAAGATCTGGCCAGTAGTTTCTGAATAATCCTGTCCACAGACAAATAAATAAATAAACTGACTCGATCCCATAATCTCCTTGGCGGAGATAATAATCGTCCCTTGCTGACACAATAATATTGACACTTTGCAGCTGATATCATCAACATTCCCGGGGGCTGTGAAGCTAACTGTAAGCACTTCTCTGTCTAAGGCTTGTTAACTTTATTCAACACAATCTGACCGTAAAAAGCTGGCTTAGTTGGAACTACAACAGACAAGTTGATTTACGCCATTGAACAATCTCACATATAAAATTACATTAGCCAACAGTTTTTCAGTTAGTCACTCCCACAGTTTTTGTTGAAAATTAAACTCACGAAAAGCTCATCGAAAGCTCATCTTTATCTCGAGCTTTCTAGAGTCTTCAAACTGTTTTAAACAACGTTATGCTTGTTTGTTATGGGTGCATTGTGTCACCATGGTATCAGCTGAACATTCCACCATAGAGATACATGTAGAACACCCCGAGCGTTATGTCACTGCAAAGTATCAATACGTATCTGTCCTCCATAGAGTTCCAAACACATGATCCCAATCTGAGACTTCAACAGGTGCTTGTTAATATTGATTTTCTATAATTATAAGGCTTTGAACCAACAGACTTGATCATTCCACAAAGGTACAAATGATTTTACTGATACCGTATGAGTCTATAGTATCTTGTCTATAGTGTATCTTGGGGCCCATATTCATTCTTTCCTTTGCTTTTCCCTCCTCTTCCTCCCTCCGTCCTTCAGAATGACACCCCCATCATCATCTCTCCCCAGCTCCTCATCTTCCTCCTAGTTTACGTGATCATTTACAAACTCACGCTGTGGAATATGAACTCTTAAAATTTTAATTATTACACAGCAAATTATAAAGGTAGGAGAAAAAAGCGCTACCAGTCAAAAGTGTGTTTTTTATTCTTTATTTTTTTCTACTTTGTACATTTTATATACACAGAAGGCATACATATGAAGTAAGATATATATTAGATTATTAGTTTGGGTTTTTTTCCCAATATTTTCGACAAAGCAAAGCGTGGCTGCTTTAAATCATTTTCCTTTTTTCCTACATAATGCTATATATGTTACTTCATATATTTGATGTCTTCTGTGTTTATACAAATGTACAATATAGAAAAAATAAGGAAAAAAAACATAACAGTATAAAGCTTTTTTTATTCTAGAAAAAGAAAAGTCAGAAGGACAAATGTGTGTAGGCATAGTGTATTTTAAATTGGATGTAGAATTTCAAATGTCTTAAAGTAGTCTTAAAATAAAGTGAAGCTGTGATCAAACTAGTTCCGTTAAATTATACAGGCTGCTATACATTGTGGAAATTCATCTTAACGTCATTCCAAATTCCCATTGTCCATTCAGACCATTCCACAATTCATTTTACTTTTATAAATACTTTATTTATGCCACAGTATGCAACTTTTTAGACACAAATAAAAGCATTTTCCTTAGACTGAAAAACATGCGTCCTGTGAGCGGGCTTGCATCTCCACAAACCCGCCTCTTAGTTACTTCACCTAGGCTCCTCCTGCCGTTCGCTTCCATGGAAATGTCGTTCCAATAATCTCTCACAGTAAACATACACTATCTCCGTGGGGAATGTTCTGAAGTATGGTTTTAACTTTGTATTTCCATGGCATTGTGCAGATATGTGCCACCTCTAGAAAGTTACATACTGTAGCTTTAAATCATAATATAACAGTTAACAGTAAATTATGACACTTTTTCCCATTTGACCATCTAAAAACTCCACATTCCCTCTTTGACATTCCACAGATTATCCATTACTTGTTGTATGTGATAGTGTACCTGGTTTACAATGGAACTCAAATTCCGAAATTGCAGTTTATAAATATGCTACAATCCAAATTTTCTTATTCCCTTCACATATGTTACAATAATACATTTGAGTTTGAAAGTTGATTTGTTGTTAGTTAAAGAACACATATTAGCAAAATTGACTTTTTGGATCTTTTAACCATGTTTCATAGTTGTCCCCTCGTCAAAAATACATCTGGAGTTGTACTTTTTGTTCACAGATGTTCCCTTAATCCAGTCATCCAATCCAAAGTCCAAAGAGCGTTCAAAAATGCTCTGTTTGCACAAAAGAAGTCTGAAGTTTTATCTATGACGCAGTTCACACTCTTGGTTAGGGGCGCACAGTGTAACATTTTGAGGGTCCGTCGCCTGCTTGTTTCTATGGATACGACTCTTTGGATTGCTCTGCCTGGAATATTCCACAGTATGACATTAAACAGATCTACCTTGCATTTATTACAAGTGTTTTTATTGCACAAACATACCTACAGTAGAAAAACAGTCTTCATGACTGTAAGCTCCACAGATCTGATCTGTAATTTGGTCTGGTTTGCTTTCCATGACGATAAAAAGGTTTGATGTCATACTGTGAAACATTCCAGACTGAAGCAATAACATCTCCATGGAGAAGAAAAGTATTTGACAGACCCTCCACCAGAAAAGTTGCACAATTTGCTTTCTGATTGTTCATTCTCGTTGCTGACAGCAGAGGGAGCTCCAGTCAACACGTTAATACCTAATGTAATGGAATTGTACTTTATAAAGCGCGTTTTCCAAATGTAGATATTATTTAAAGTTATAAAATATGAAATGTCGATCAAAAACATGTTTAAATGTGAATTAAAGCCACAGAAAAGCATAATATGTGTTCTTAAAAGTTAGTATGGTACATTCCAGCCCTCTTCCGCTTTCTGATTTTCCCGTCCGTACATTTGAGTGTATGTGTGCGTGGTCACTACATCACTGATCACTGGTGTATGTCTATGTGTCATTCATGTTTTGTATTATGGTTCTGTGTCATGTTCATTGTATTTCATAATGACCTCATGTCCTCCTTTTGCATGTTGTTCCCAGACTAACATTCCCAATAAACCCTGTCCACCAATCAGAGCACTCCATCCCTGTGTGCAACCACCGCCATTTTTGTAGTTTTTATTCATTCATTTATGATCATTCATACATTTTTTTCTAAATAAGATTTGCACTATCCTGATGACAGTAACAGATTATATATTTATTTTTAGAAATGTATCAAGTATTTCACTAAATAAATGTTAGCCAGAAAATACTAAAACATAACTGTTCTTGTAAGATTAGCAGCTCTTTTAGTGGCTTTAGTTAGTAGAGTTTTGTCATATACCATAGTAAATATTTTCAAAACATACATTTTGCAGTGTATTTAAATCAAAGGCTGTGTTCCCACTTACCCAGGATTAAACTATGATTAAACCTGGGCTAAACTTGAACCAAACCTGGACCAAACCTGGACCATTCTTAAAAGTTAGTATGGTACATTCCAGCCCTCTTTCGCTTTCTGATTTTCCCGTCCGTACATTTGAGTGTATGTGTGCGTGGTCACTACATCACTGATCACTGGTGTATGTCTATGTGTCATTCATGTTTTGTATTATGGTTCTGTGTCATGTTCATTGTATTTCATAATGACCTCATGTCCTCCTTTTGCATGTTGTTCCCAGACTAACATTCCCAATAAACCCTGTCCACCAATCAGAGCACTCCATCCCTGTGTGCAACCACCGCCATTTTTGTAGTTTTTATTCATTCATTTATGATCATTCATACATTTTTTTCTAAATAAGATTTGCACTATCCTGATGACAGTAACAGATTATATATTTATTTTTAGAAATGTATCAAGTATTTCACTAAATAAATGTTAACCAGAAAATACTAAAACATAACTGTGCTTGTAAGATTAGCAGCTCTTATAGTGGCTTTAGTTAGTAGAGTTTTGTCATATACCATAGTAAATATTTTCAAAACAAACTTTTTGCAGTGTATTTAAAACAAAGGCTGTGTTCACACTTACCCAGGATTAAACTAGGATTAAACCTGGGCTAAATTTGGACCAGACCTGAACCAAACCTGGACCAAACCTGGACCAAACTAGGACTAATTCTGAAACAAACTTGGACTAAATTTAGACAAAGCCTAGACTAAACCCAGACCAAATTAGGGCCAAACCTAATCCTGAAACAAACTTGGACTAATCCTGAAACAAACTTGGACTAAACTAAGACCAAGCCTGGGCTAAACCTGGACCAAACCTGGACCAAATCTGGACCAAACCTGGACTAAACTAGTACTAAACCTGGACTAAGCCTGGACCAAACATGGACCAAACCTGGACCAAACTAGGACTAAACCTGAAACAAACTTGGACTAAACCTAGACCAAGCCTAGACTAAACCCAAACCCCAAATTAGAGCTAAACCTGGACTAATCCTGGACCAAACCTGGACCAAATCTTGACTAAACCTGGACTGAACCTGGACTAAACTCAAACCAAACTATGACTAAACCTGGACTAAGCCTGGACTAAACTAGAACCAAACTAGGACTAAACCTGGACTAAACTAGAACCAAACTAGGACTAAACCTGGACTAAACTAGAGCCAAATTAGGACTAAACAAAGTCTAAACTTGGACTAAAGCAGTACTAGAGCAGAACAACAGTAATCACAGCCTGGAATACAGCCTTAGTGATACAAACTTGTGATGATTGCGAGCTAGTCTCACATTTGGATTAAGATCTTGGTTTAGCGTTACTATAAGCAACATTAGCACCCATTCCCTGCCAGTTTACACCCAACAGTCCCAGTCCAGGCTCCAGGATTTGCCCTCCCTCCCCCTCCTCGGCCCTGCTGTGGACGAGCTCGGTCCTGGGGTAATACACATCAGTTTGCAGTGGGTGTGGACAATAATGACTTGAGCTGTCGCATATATATTTCTCACTAATTACATCTTCTTAAACAAATATTCCAAACAATTTCATGGTAATTGTTTGGGCTTTTTCGGTTCTTCTTTATTATACCGTGTGGTGTGCTGTGGTGCTTTCACTGTGCATTTTTAAATGTTTTAACTAATGATGTGTGAAATGGACTATTTGGCGCATATTGCTCTATTGTCTGATCTGTGTTATAATGTTGTTTCCTCATGCAGCGGTTGTGTGTTAAACAAAACAAAATGAATGAAACAAAACACAACTCCAGGTTTGTTTGTTTGTGAGGATGTAACAACATTACAACAAGGCTAAAATATAATGTAATATAGCTTTGCTTTTAAATTACAGCTGAATATGTGAAGAGGTTGGTGATGCTAAAAGACAATGAGCTAGTTGGTTTTTAAATGAACAAACTGCTGCCTTTGAATTGTTAAAATATTGGATGAATAAAAAACGCAAATTTATTTATTTATTTTTTTGCCTAAATATTAATCTACATGAATACACAAATTATTCATTGGCAGGTTTTGTGGATTTTTGCTTTGCACAAAATGACAAAACTGCTTTAATAAAATTACACTTGCATTTGGAGCTCTTGGCTGCTTGTGGAGCTGACGTGTTTTTGCTGTTTCCAGGACGGTGTGGACGGAGGGGAGGTGGTGAACGGCGTGTCGGAGCCCAGTCCCGCGGGGTCTCCCGGGGCCACACGCAAGGGCAAACCCAGCCAGGCCGCCACACTGCCCCACACCAAAGCAGACAGCCCCACCTCCCAGCTGGAGGGAGTACTGCACCGCAAGCACGAGTGGGAGGGGCATAACAAGAAGGCTTCAAGCAGGTCAGAGCGTCAGCTTTTTGTCTTATGCTTTCAAACTGTGACAATAGGAGCTTTTTTGTTTCGGTTGTACTGAGCCATTCAAAAGGCTCTCTGTAAATGTATTTTACTCCAGTGTTTTACTTTCTCCACCCGATATTCCTGCTTGTTTTTGCTTTGTTTGTCGCCATCATCCTTCCTTTTTCTACTACTGCCTTCTGTGCCTTTATGCTTACAGTTTTACCCAAAAATGTTCACATATTTTTGATCATTTCCTTTTTTTATGTTAATACGTTTTGTGCTGTCAACTTGTACCACAAGAAATATCTATTATTTTAAAAATATAGTAATGACAATGTGATAAGGACTTGATAAGGGAAACTAAAATCTGAATGTTTTGCTTTTTTAATGACAAGAAAATATATTATTAACCTTTGTGTTATTGCAATATATAGTTTCTTGTAGCCAATATTAGAATTGATGATAGATAGACCTGTTGGCCCATATATATCGGACTGATATATGCACTTTGACCTTAGCATAATGGCCTTAAATCTCCAAGGCCAATATTTTGCCAAGCTGCACAAATAATGATTAAAGCTTGGGTGTAAAGAGATAGCTGCACAAAATACACATTATAAAGGCTGTAATTTAACAGGGTTATGGATAAGTTTGCAGTTAATTTAAATATTATAATTTGGGGAGAATTATCCAAATCGGCCCTAGTTTTCCCCCCAAAATATTGGTAAAGCTTAGTGGCCGTCGGTGTCTGCATTCTAAACAGTATGTAATTGATATCGGCATCAGCCAAGAAAAAAAACCCAAAAACATATCATTTGAAATTAGAACATCAATATTTTTGTTGCATTGGCATACATCTGCTAGTGTCATGTTGCTAAAATGATCTGCTTTTTTCTCAACATTCTTCCCCATACTAATTTTACAATACCTTTACTGTTCAAAGACTTTAGGGCTTCCAAACGGTGCATTTTCCTCACAATTGTAATTACTGACTTCTCTTTTGTATGTTTTCCAGGTCGTGGCACAACGTGTACTGTGTGATAAACCAGCAGGAGATGGGCTTCTACAAGGACCAGAAGAGCGCGACCCAGGGCATCCCGTACCACAGCGAGATCCCCGTGAGCCTGAAGGACGCCGTGTGTGAGGTGGCCACGGACTACAAGAAGAAGAAACACGTCTTTAAACTCAAGTCAGTACAAGCTCCCGAAACGACGCGCATTTGTGTAAACTCGAGATGTGTTCTAACTGTTCTGTAATGTGTGTTACAGAATCACTGATGGAAATGAGTATCTCTTCCAAGCCAAAGATGATGTAAGTCTAACATACTTTTAAAGGCATTTTTCACATATTTTGTTTAGTTTTGTGAAGTGATTATTTTACAGCCTTTGGAAAACTGTTCAACATTACAATTACCGTCCTATTCACAGGGGAGATTAGTATTACCTGTGGAGCTTTGGTGATGTGTAATACTTGCGGAGGATGCCTGAGATCTTAATCCTGTGTGAATGCGTCATGTCTAGAATTTATAAAGTAAAATTCCGCCCCAAATTGCCTATTGCCTACTATTTTTTTTAACCAGATGTGTTACGATAAAACTAGTCCTGTGCAAATCTACATCTCAGTGTTTGTTGTTGTAATTCCGCTCCTTTTCTATCTTTCTTTTCTTTACGTGGTTGTTTCTCTTTCAATCGCAGTCAATGTCAGTAAAATAGAGTAATTTGTGGATCATCCAGACAGAGGTGGAGCGATAATTTGAAAAAAAATTACCAGACGTCCCCAGGTTGTACTTATCCAGTGCTTTTGGCTGTGATTTGAGGACTTAAAGGGACACTTCGGAATTTTGGACATAGGCCTCAGACGCGTGGAGTCACTTTTTGAAATATACCATCCAATTCCTGTATTTGCAGAGGTCGCTTAGGCTAGGCTAGTGCATTTCAATGAGTTTTGTTAGCCTGCCGCTAAAACAGTCTTACCCACTCCACAAAGCACCAGAACAAATCTATTATTACGCCAGACTGTTGATGTAAATGCCTGTGTCTATAGAATAATTTTAGAAGTAAAACCAAACTTGAAGGATTTATGCCTGAACACCAGCAGCAAGTTGTATTTCCTGATAGCGGCGGACTGATATCACTGCTGCTGAGAAAATAGTCCCTCAACATGCAACAATTTATGCAATGTAAAGTTTTATTTCAGACATTATTCTATCAACACGGACAGTCTGGTGTAATAATAGATTTGTCTCAGGTGCTTTGTGGAGTGGGTAAGATTGTTTTTAGCGGCAGGCTAACTAAACCCATTGACACGCACTAGCCTAGCGCCAGCGACGTCTGCAAATACAAGGACTGGATGGAAAATTTTAAAAACCGATTCCACCCGTCTACTCCACTCTGGCTCATGAGGAAATGAGGCCCCATGTCCAAAATTCCCCTTTATCACGTAACTTGAATACTTATGATCAAATGCAAGCACTGTAAAATTGGGGGTTGCTTGTATCGGTTTAGTTATTTCAAATGTTAATGCTCCCTGAACAGGATCATATACTTAAAAAATATAAATTGCAAATTGAATTACACTGGCAGCGCTATTATAACACGTGAAGTTTGAGATGAGAGAGACTGTATCAAGCACCGTACCCTAAAAAAGAAAACAACCAATACAAAACAATACAGTTAAGAATACGACAGCGGGGACGTGTTAGTCACAATGGACATTGTTGACATTCAGTTACACAAGAAATTGAAACTGTTGATGTAACTTCTGTAACTTCTGCAGAGCTGTGTTTAGCAATCAATCAATCAAACTTTATTTATAGAGCCCTTTACAACACTCGAAGTGATCAAAGTTTGCAAAGTTTTATTCAGTTAAATCAACAAATAATGCTTTAAAAGTCCTATAGTATGGAAATTCAAGTTGTGTTTTGTTTATTAATCTACAGCTACTCTGAACATGCTCGCTTCTACCTTCCAATATCATTCTTTAGCTGAGATAAGTAATTCCAGAGCTGAACTTATCGAAATTATTCTAGTGAAGGTGGATTCGTGGTAGTTTCGACCCAAACGTGGTCTTACATCTCCTGACAAGCCTCCTGACTGTACCTTTTCCACCCGCAGGAGGAGATGAACACCTGGATCTCCGCCATCTCCACCGCCATCTCGGGCGACAAGGGCGAGGTGACACCCAGCAGCCACAGCACGCCCGCCCCGACCGCACGCGCTCAGACGCTGCCCGCCTCCGTCGCCACGACAGCCACCGCCGCAGAGTCCAGCCCGGGCAAGCGAGAGAAGGGGGACAAAGAGAAACGCTTCAGTTTGTTCAGCAAGAAGAAATAGATGCTCTTCCTAAATCTGTCTTTCCCTCCCTTCCTCTTCTCTTTCTCTCTCTCTCTCTTTCCTCATCCCTCTCTCCTCTTCCCTTCGGTGCTGTTTGGGTTGAAAAGTCTTACCGATCTGAAAAAAGGTGGAGTCAACGTGTAGCACCTGGCATTGTAATCACTACAGTACTAGCGCCTAGCATAGCACTAAATTTGAACTTGTTAAAATGTTCAACTAAAACTCCCAAACAGCTAATCCCTTAATTTTTTCTTTACCTTCCCCCCTCCTCATAGCGTGACTAGCATGCGAGCTCCCAGCCAAAAGTCTGAAATTTGTGCCTAATGACCGACCGGGCTGGTTCAGAGCGCCACAAAACACTCCGCCGTTTTGTTTTTGTAATATACGGAACAGGGAAAGATTGAAAAAAACATCTCAAAGGAATTCCTAATCTGCAAACGCGTCAGGCAGCTGCTGTTAAAATCCAAAAATTCCAGTTTGCCATTGAACAACAGTGCACTGAAGAGTTCCCGGTTTCTCCACTCGATATTCCTGCTTGTTTTTGCTTCGTTTTGTCGCCATCATCCTGCCTATTTCTACTACTGCCTTCTGTGGGTTTGTGTTTACGCTTCCCCCAAAAATTCTCAATTGTCACCATTTATGCTACCAAAAATTTCCTTTTTTTTTTTTTTTTTTAATAATTTCCATATTTTTTTATTTTATTTTATGTTATTAATATTTTTGTTGATGCTAATCTAGGGTCCAGTTCTTTTTTTTTTCCTTTTTTTGCAAGGCTTTGTCTTTGCAAGATGAGTGTATCCCTATGTAATGGGGAGACCGCGACAGGGTAAAACTCCAAAAATTACATCTTAAAAATTGGATTAAAAATTTAAATTGTATAAAAATTTCTTGGCAAAAATACAAGTCCGTAAGTATGCACTGAGTTATATATGAAGGATTAATTGCTAAGGTAAACCAATGAAAACTAGCGTGTAATTCAGAGCTTTACCCTGCTGCGCTTTGAAACTGTAATGTATAACTTGTGTATAACTGTTTAAAAATGAACCTGTGTTTTAATTTCACTATTGCTACTACTAGTACTAATATACCCTCAAGTAATAAGCTTAATTTCTTAACCTCGCGTAATCTACACTGCTATCTGAATGAAGGAATTACTAGGCCTGACCAATGAGAATGTCTGATATTGCATCCGATAATTTCAATTGTGTTCACTTTTTTTCCCACTATGAATTTTTTGTTAATTTTTTTCCCTTTCGTAATATTTGTTTTGTTTCTTTCGTGATAAAACTAAGCAATGTTTTAAGATTTAGTCCGACATTATGAAGATGTTATAAAAATACAAATACGTACTTTAAGCTGTTTAAAAAAAAAGTTGGATTCTATACAAAGCATTTACAGGAAGTGGTCCGTGTATTGGTTGCTTGCTTGTTGGCTTAAGAATTTTCAACCGTCTTTTATGACCTAGCAGTGAAGTCTTTGCAGTTACTTCTAATGGGAAATTTCAGAAACGGAAGCCTGTTTGGGTCAAAAATAACCTGTGTACAGTTGTGTGGCGAGAGGTTAGCGACAAAAATGACTTATGTACAGATGAAATTAGCATGCGCTTAGAATCCTATCGCAGCTATTAAACCTGATCATGTAAAAGTGGCGCTATGCTACACGTCAATGCCATATGCTAGCTTGATTATTATTGTACATACCACCACGAAATCACCTACTTTTTAGGTTCTAACACTGCAAGGAAATATCTTGATTTAATGCCGATAGCTTAATATAACTTAGGCATGTCAAGTGGAAGTGCATGTTGTACAAATTCGCCCTACTGGCTGATAAGACTGAAACCTGTTTTGCTAGTTTGAATGAATATTAATTTTGTATTTAATTTTATATTGCAAAAAAACTAAAAAATCATGGCTGGAAAACAACAGGGAGGATGCGGAAAGCTGGAGGAGGGTGCGTCGTCAGCTGTGGGAGTCACTTTGGAGTAACTGGAACACTTCACTGGGGGTTGTTGGGTCCCTTTTCTATATTTTTTTTGTTTATCGCTACATTCTCTGGCAATTCCGATTGATATAGTGTGCATTCTTCTGTCACTGTAACCATTAGTAACGAGATCTTTATTCATATTGCACAATCAGAAATGCCACGATACGGGGCGGGCTAGCGGGTGGGCGGGGCTTGGGTTTGTTTAGCCGAGGTATGTTGTGTGTGGCGTGGGCCGGGGGGGCACTGCTAGTTGGATCTGCACCTGTAGACTTCTCCCCTTCTCTGTTACATATGTGCAAAAAGCCATTAAAATGCTTTTAAAACGAACGCCAGCCTTCTGTTGTATTCATCAAACCCACAGGATGTATGTATGTACGTGTGTGTGTCTGTGTCTGTGTGTGTCTGTGTGTCTGTGTGTCTCTGTGTCTGTGTGTCTGTGTGTCTGTGTGTCTGTGTGTGTTATTGGAAGATAAGCTAACAGGTTTGAGGTGGGGTGGGGAGGGCAATCCAAATATGAATTTAATGTGTATCTGTAAAATATATTTTCTTTGCTGTTGTTTTCTTGGGAAAGACACTTCTTTACCCACTTTGCCCCCTGTGTCTGCAGACGTGTGTGTGTGTGTGTGTGTGTGCGCGCGCGCGTGTGTGTGAGATAAATAAGGTACTTTGAGGGCCTTGAAGGTGGAAAAGTGCTATACAGAAATGTGATCATTGTCATATAACACTTTATATTATCATTTGGTAAATGTGACCATTTATCATACGATTATATAATGCAAAGGAACTGCCTATGTAACATAATATATATTAGAACAGGAGATTAGTACTTCTGTCAATGAATAACCAATGGCTCATTGACCAGCTTCATATGATAAATTTATGATGAATAAATAACACATGAGCAGCACAGTGATACAAGATCTGCAGAGGAGACCACACAAAAGTGAGGAACAGAAATCTTAAATGACTAAACAGACGTGACTTTAACTCTGTACACTACTGTAGTACACTACTGTAGTGTACTACTGTAGTGTGCTACTGTAGTGTACTGTACACTAGACTACTGCCTGGTAGAGGATTACACTTGAGAGAGGACAGATTCTCAGGATTACAGTCAGGTCTTTGATTAAACTGCAAACACAGTGGTCTGTGCCTTTGCACTGATTTCATTTTAAAGATATAGTTACATTTAAAGCATTGAGTATGAAACTGACTATATGATGAATATAGGTTGTCCACCAGCAGGTGGTATTAAAGTAAATGCGCATCATGAGCTGGATTTTCTGAAATATCGATAAACACCCAGAATCCATCAGCTGTAAAATAACAGGCTGTACGGGGGCTGCAGGCCCCGTGAGTCTGTTCTACATTATTGGGGGCGTTCAACTCCAGAGAGCTGACATCACTTTCAGTTTCCTCCCTGGACTCTGACTTCAGCACCATGGACAGCGCGCAGAGGCTGCTGGGGTCTGTAGTCTTTACTGTACCTCCGTCCTCAGTGATTCACGTTCACTATCGAGCGCAAAGCCAACAGTAAACACTAATTCCCAGAAGCCAGTGCAGCTGTACGTGCTCCAGCGGCGCACGGGTGTTTCCCCCGCGTGCGTCCTCAGCTGGAGCGCGAGCGTTTTATTAACATACCGGAAGAGAAATCTGTGCTTCAAAATAAAGCATCGTGTAGATTATACAAGAATATCCCCAACCCTTTGAAATGAGCTGCTGCTCATATGGTTTGGGAAAACAATTAACAGAGAAAACAAACTGAATAGACTTGACCTACTTGTTTGTTTTGTTTTATTAGGCTGCAGTCTCTGATATGGTGCATCCTGAAAGCCTCCACCACAGCCTGTTGTCAGCAGAGCTTACAGGGTTATTCTTGTCCTCCTGAGTAATGGCTGGCCTGGATGATCAGATGTGTGCGGTGGATCAGAGCCCCTACAGTGTGTGATTCACACACACAGAGACTGGTGCAGACAGCTGTGCCCTCAGCAGGAGGCTCCAGGATCAGAGGCGAGACATGTCTCCAGCTCTGACTCTGTCTGCTCCTCATATCTTTATAGAAATCAGTCAAGATGCAGCACAGGGCACTTTATTTGGGATTTTCACACGACCCATCTACTTTTACAATCATTTACAAAGCAGTGTGAGTCGATGGCCTATTTTATTTATGTCCTATTTTAACGTGGAAAACAACACAACAAACTAGAATATCAAATACTAAAAATGCACTTTTCATATCTTTCAATTGTTTTGTTAAGCTGGCACCAACTATATTTTCTTCAGCATATCACACTTCAGAATGTGTTACTGGGACAAGCCTATTAAAAATAACACATCTTCATTTATTGCACTTTTAAGTTTACAAAGTGCTGTACAGACAGCAAAGAACAATACAAAAATCTTAAAATAGCATCCAGAAAGCTTACAAAAACAGACAAGGAGGCAGACAATCAGAGATCAGTTAACACAATAATCAAAAGTAGGATCAAACAATTCAGTTAAGTATACAAATTAATAAAATAGATAAATAGAAAATAAATAAAAAAATAAAATAGAATACAAATAAATAAATAAAATCAAGCTAAACCAACTTAAAGGAAGTCAAATGGCAAAAATGAGTTTTAAGAAGTGATTGAAAAGACGATACTGATGATGCTGAGGAGATGAGGCTCCTTATCTCCTCAGGTCATTCTTAAGCCGAGGTGCCTGGACTGAAAAAGCTCCATCACTTTTCGTCTGGAGCCTGGACTTTGGAAC
>JACN01152574.1:0-13000 GCA_000787155.1 Scartelaos histophorus
CAATCTGCCCATCTTTACTTCTACTCAAATTATTGGAAATCATGTGAAAACGCTGAGGCGCGCCCAGACATTACTGACAACCCAACCAAAGATGTCACACATGTTTCCTGTGTTACAATTCACTGCCCCAGACCAAAGGAGGTTTTCACAGCTCAAAAAAAGGTTTGCGGTTCGATCACAACTCTCACCACTGCGCACTGTAATTGAGCCAGACACTTTCCAGCATATGAGGGTGCAGAAATTTGATGTGCGAGGGCGTAAGGTTTACCCAGGGCCCGGTGCAGGGAGGGGCCCTTCACAAAGACTGTAATGTGGATTTTTCATTAGACGGCATGTTTTTTGTTTGGCTGTTTATTAAATATGGAAAAGTGCAAATTAATCCACGTGTCAGCACAGCATGTACTAGCAAATACGCAGATTTAGCCGCTGAATGGAGCAAATCACAAAATTTTCAGCCCGGCCTTAGACTGTATGTGTGGGCAATAGGGATGTAATCGAAATATTGTTATATCGTATCGTCAAAAGTCTCACAATAATATCAAATTGCAGGTTCTTTTGCTTAAATACATTGTTTTATAGTATCAGCAGCTAAAAAACACAGGGAACTACATATCCCATGATTCATTTCAGGCCATAAAACATTAAGAAATATGTTTTTTACTTTAACTCTTAGGATTATAACATGATAATGATACGCACCAAAGTATCCTAGCTACGATTCTCTCCAAAATATCGCAATAAATATCGTAAGAGATATTATATATATATATATATCGTGAGATTTGGATATTGTTAGATCCAGCTCCTGTTGACTTACATTGGAATATTGTGGCCTCATTTTGGTCTTAAAGTGTTTGTATTAACCCGGTCTACATGACCCTGGTGGTTTTATTTAGCTATTTTGTCCGTTAAAACAAATCCGCCCCTGTAACTGCGTCCGTCGCGAGGTTCATACGACTGAAACCGAATGTCATGACGTCGCATTCTCTTAGTCCAATTCTTTATACAGTCGATGAGCCTAAAATCTCCCGTCTTATTCTGCATAAAACTGCTAAACCTGTGATTTAGATTTGTTCCAACATGTTTCTTCTATTCGTTTGTCAGTTCATCTTTCAGTTTTGTTTTCGGTTCTTCTGGATGTGTTAAAACAGAACCCTATTATGAATGAATGAATGATTACACTAATGATAATTATACTACTAATGATCACACTATTTTCCCAGTCCATGAAGCAGTAGTTTTGAGTAGGAAGTTGCCGATACGATACACACAAAACATATCTCAATACACGGCGCTTTCAATTCGATATTTTTCAACTTGATTCAATACGGCTCAATAAAAAATAATGGGTAAATGACGACTGTGACACTAAAAGTCTTTGTTAAACCACTTCTTGTGCAAAGTTATTACGAAATATAACCATTTTAATTGACAAAACCATCATCAAATGTCAAATGTGTTGCAGAAATGAGACACTAACAAAATAATTTAGTAAAATGTGACAAAAAATATTCACTGTGATTTATCAATACAGCAGCCTGAGATACTGATACTGTATCATCACATTAAATGGTACGATTTATCAATATTTCAGTTTTTTTGGACCACCCTATTCATGACATCACAAGGTGGAACAGAGCATGGAAATGCATTATAACACGGAAACAGCATTATAACACGGATTTAAGCTCCTAAGAGTCAATTTTGTGTAATATAGGATCTTTAAATATACTGGCTGGAGTTGCAAAAAAATAAATCTCACAATGAATCAATAATTCGCCACAGAATTATCGATATTTACTCTTTACAGCTCAATTATTGCCTCATTGCTTCTTTGAAAAAAAAATATTGGATGGAGACAGAAGTGAAGTAGAACATAATGCAACTTTAATAGATAAACTAGGATTAATTTCAGAATATCACAAATTATGAAAAATCAAGGACAATTTGTAAAATGAAAACCTCTCAGATCCATGTGAATGATTCAGAGCCCAGTTTATTTGGAAATACAATTGTGTTTTAGATTATTTGTTTATTTGACAAGAATTTATGATTGATAATAAGCATTTTTACAAAAGGCAAAATCCACATTTTGAGGTTTTACTTGACAAATCCTCACAGAAATATTGACCCCACAACAATTTTTTCACTTCATTTACAGACATATTATCATCATAAATTATTCTTTTTGTGACGCCCAAATACTATTTTAGGATTAGAAAAGGGTATTTTTTATTCTAATATTATAAAGCATAAGCATTTAAGCCTGCTCGTCATTGTAAATATATGATGTTCGCTTCATTTTGCCTCCGTTCCAGAATTTTGAACAATTTAATGACATAAAATTTGAAAGGGTTTATATAAAAATGGCAAAAATCTGTTATACTGAATAGTACGTTTATGCAGTAATTATAGTGACAGGTCGATGCTACTGGGCTATATATTCTACTGAACCAACCATATCACTTTAGATGTCATAATCTTACAGCTCAAGGTCATGGCCCATTTAATGCGACGTGAACTCGGGTTTTATGTTTCCAGAGGAGTCGTGCAGTTCTCAAAGCAAACAGAGCAGCTATTGTTATGTTTTATTAGAAATCCAATCCTCCCCGCGCTATAACTCACTCTATGTTTTTTTTTCTATCGCTCGTTTCACTCCCATAATGACATCACCATGACGACCGCCCCACCCACCGTTTCTGCAATACTCTGGGATCGGCTTTGAGTGGTTTACCTCGACAAACACAACCAGGGCGTGTCCCAAAACTCAGGTAAGTCTGAGGAAGCGTTGGGAAAATGAGCGTTGTTGGCGGTTTGCAGTGGGAAGGATCATGGATCATTTGTTTTGGATTAGGAAGAGAATATAACTGAAAAAAGTGTATTGTAAAAGTCCCGTTCATGCAAAAGAGAGTCTCAGTTTTAGATTTTAAATAGGTACATACGACTAGCAATAGTTACAAGTCAGATCTGTGCAGAGGCGACTCAGCTCACAGTCAGAACGCTTGTTTCTCTAGGGATTTTTGAGCTATAAAACCACCTGTAATTAAATAAATATAAATTTATTTAATGTTACACTATGGAACATTCCAGGCAGAGCAATGACATATCCATAGAAACAAGCGACAGACAAGTGACAACAAGTGACAGACCTCCAGTCAAAAAGTTACACAGTGGACTTTAAGGCTTAAAGTGTTTGCAAATTCCCGATATCAACTGATGCACAGCAAAAAGTGGAGGGTTAAAACCGACTCTCACTGAATCAATTTTAACATTTTCTCAGGGTTTATATGAGTCCAGTCTGTTCTTTGTTAATTAAGTGGACCTGTTTAACTCAGAAATTTAATGCTTTATTAATGTTTTGAGAGTAAGTGGATAACACTTAGCTAAACAACCTTTTATTTTAGTTAATTTAAGATGAAATTATGTACAAAACTGGTTCAAATTGTTCTTCTCTCACAGGAGTTTGAAGTGGTGAGTGGGAGGTGCCAAATTAACACTAGTGGAAGTTGAATTAACTTTAAATCATATCAACTCTGGCAAATAACCCCAACTCAAACCCTCATTTAAAAGGTTCAGACAGTTAAAATAACACTCTTTTTGTGTTAAAAACAACTCTACAACACCTAAGTTTAAATACCTAATACCCTTAATTTTTATCCCTCCAGGTTTGCTGTGTGCAGTAAGCTTTAATTTCCTTAATGTAAAAGTCAAATAAGACTAAACTGATTCAAATGTGTTATGGAGCTATTATTTCTCTCTACGGAGCAAGTTTGTATAAAAAAATTCAAATATTTTAAGATTTTCTAGACCAACTATGACCAGTAAATCATCTTTTTACACCAATCAGGATATCAGATGAACCAATATTTGGAATATTTGATCCAGATGGTAATTTAATCCTCAACATAATTCTCACCATAAACATGCAACACAAAAGACCATAAACAAAAATGATTTACTGAAAACATTTGAAAATATTAACTTGGCTTGTGGCGCAGTCTATTAGCAACAAAATGAAATATTTCTTTAAACTTTTTCAACATTATCTGGGTGAAACTTGAATTAGACTTGAAGTGGTGCATTGTGAGTTCATATAAAAGACTTTTTGAGGTTGATTTTACATGCACATGATCCTATTGCGAGATACAGCCAGTGTCTTGAGGGTGATTAGGGTAATTTAAGTTTAAGATGGACTTTATTGAACATTGTGGGCTACACTATCTGACAGAAATTTTGACAAAGCTTCTCATTCAGAGTTTTTTCTATTTATTTTTATTTCTTTGTTTCATATACAGAAAATATCAAATATATGAAGTAAGATTTATGGAATTATGTAATAAAGAAAAAAAGGAGGGTATACTGGAACAGAGAACAGGTGTCCATTTATTAAGTGTGTCCTAGTTACACAAATAGATTGATAAAACTTCCAATTTTGCATAGTATTTTTAGCCTCCCCGTGTTCATTTCTTGACTATATCTTACATAATGTGCCAACAGGTTAAAAAATATACATGCAAGATAATTATTTGTTCCTGTCTACAAATTCTACCACAAGAATAAACCACAAAGTTACAATTTAAAAAGAAAAATGGTTTATGTCTGAGGGACCACCTACTGTTACGAGTGGGCAGGATGGAGGAGGTTTACGGGACATTAACAGTTTCAAATAAACACTGCACAATGTATGAAAGTACAACATGAGCGTAGGCAAGAAAGTACCACTATTATTAAATTACTTATAAAATCCTACAACTGAACTTAAAAACTTCTATTGCTCATTCAGATTCACAAAATAAAACGTAACTACAGGGCAATATTATTTAATACAACTAAAATCCCTATTGTAGAAATGTGGATTTTTGTTGTAATACAATTAGAATAGAAAGGATCAGGTTCAACATTTATGAAATTACATTTTGGGCATTTCATAGTAAAGTACTATGTAAAAAATATAGAAAACTGTGGCTTGCACATTTAACTAGAATGGGTTGGACTCTCAGTTGGGGGCAAGAGCCACATTTTCAAATTTTTTTCCATTGTACTTATAAGACATGGGGGGCAGGGCCTTCTAAAAGCGCTATACAATAAACTTTTTTTTTTTATTCTCTAGATTAGAATCCTGCATTTGGTTCCATATCTGGCCAAAATATGTGGGTCCAAATTTTATGCGAATTCATTCAGATTTAGAGGTTGCTTGAGACACTTGAAAATTGCCTTATACTATAACATAGCAAACCAAATAAATAAGGTGCATTCGAATGATTTGCCATTTTATTCTGCAAACACAAACTGAAACTTACTGTTAAAGTCCAGAAAAGTTGCTTAGAAAGTCCATACAGTCCACAAAAAGTTTCTTGAAAATGCAAAATGAGTCAATTACAAGATCTAAAACATATTTTTCTTCCAGATTTCGTCTTAAATCATCTTTTGGAGGTTATCAGAAACTTTATTTTTTACCATGCTACCAACCTGCTATACAAGTGTTAAGCATTATTACAATATACAAAATATCCAGAAGATGAAATCAACTAGTATTTTCAATTATTCAGTTATTAAACTCTGCATTATGACACATTTTAGCATTTTTAGCATTTTTATTTTAGCTGCCACCATCTGTATTAATTAATATTGGCCTATACAATGCCGTTATCTCATGTTTGTGTTAATTTCCACAGAACATGACAAACTGTGAGTGTTCTTTGATGATGAATGACGATGTATTCTACAGAAATCTGCACAGCTGCACAACGTAACGCTCCGAGTTATTATGTTGTAACAGGTTTACCTCATCTGCAGTGTCCACGCAGCTCACCGCTTTACATGAGCCGATGTGATTAGCGGTTATCATGCGTTAGCTCATAATCTCTGGGTGTGGCATTACAGCTGGATTAGATTTGGAGAGTCAGCGCTTTACAACCAGGTAACAGAGCTCAGGTGATATGACAACATCCTGCCACATAGATAGATGTATCATAGATGTATAAAGAAGTGGAGCAGGAAAATGAGGCTCACAATGCTAACAGTTAGGCTAACAGGGGCTAATTTGGAGCGGACAAAATTAGCCAAATTAGCAACATAGTGAAATAAAAACGTAGAATAAAAATGTAGAATGGGTTAAAACAAACAAAACAAAGACCAAAATGTGGAGTCTGAAGTAGTTACAGAAAATGTGCGACAATTCTCAATGTAAAATGAATTAGAGCCAGAGTCAGTGGAGCCGGAAGTGCCCCCATGCTCACTTCCTATAAGGAGGACGGTTTAGCTATGTCCATTTATATAAAAAGTCTATGGATAAAATTCAGGATTAGGAAATGAGTAAAACACTTTTTGGATTAGAATGAACAATATTGATATTTTTGACATATTTTACATCTTAAATTTACATTTAAGATTTTATTCCAAATTTTCTCTTTTCAAAAACACATCCAGGAGCCTTAAAGATTGTATGAAAGATTTTTGTAATTCTCCAATTTTTACTTCCTTTGGTGGGATAATACCTGTTGTAAATGTAAGTTGTCATTATTATTATTATACCCTAATTCTACTCTTACCTTGATTTTTCGACAATCAAAAAGCAATTTGTAAAAAAAAGTTGAAAATAATGTTGAAAATTACAGGAAGTAGTTTGTCATAGTTTACACCCAAGAACCACATTTTTCTCAAGAAATTGCAACAATTGTTATCATTGTTTTTGCCAGATTATAATTTCTATGAATATTTTTCTGAGAAACAATGATGGAATTCCCAAGTGTGATGTCACAACTTGTCAACCAGGAAGTAATTTATTTTATTGATTATTTTTTTTAAACCTAAAAAACTGCCAAATTGGGAAAACGTGTGAATGTTTTTAGGAGAATCTTAAATATAATGATCTTAACTGTGGTTTAATAAAATTTGTAGTCTAACCTGTTATAGTAGCTTTTCAGTTCAGGTTCAAAAACTACTAAAAATACTAACCCCAGAATCACATTTCAGAAAATGTTGAGGAAGTTAGACGGTTATTATTGTGTCTACTAAGGGGGAACAGGCAAAAATGACTAAATGACTAAGAAAGACAGAAAAATTGAGCTTTTATTAGAAATATGTTATGTCTAAATAAAGCCGTGATGAAAGCAGGCGCCAATGCTGACTGACTCTTTGACTCAGACGGTCCCACTGAGGAGCGTGAAATAAAAAGGACTTTGACTCATGGCCAGGGTGATTTCCAAAGTCCCACTGCTCTAGTCAGTCAGTACAGTAATAGTTACACTTGCAAAAATAAAACATGGGCACTATGAATATACAGGATTATTTTTACATCTATGGGATAAATCCAATCTGGGGCCGTCTGGTCATTTGCAAATTAATCATTGCATTCATACGGGATAAGCAAAGACAGTAAATTACTCTATTTTACTGACTTTGACAGATATTGAAAGAGGAAAGAATGCAGAAAGTAAGAAAAAAACAATTGAAAACACACAATTACAACAACAAAAACTGAGATGCAGATTCAAACGGGAATAGTATTATCACCGGACTTCTATGTTTGGTGAAATATCGTAGGTAATTAGCAGAATTTTTACAAATATGGCGCCCTTGCATGGGATTTAGATCTCAGGGATCCTCCAAAATTACTACAAATCACCAAAGGTCCACAAGGAATATTAATCTCACGCGAAAATGGCATCAAGTAACTGAACTTTGTATATGTTTAATAGGTTCTATAGTGCTCAAAATTGAACTAAATGCAATTTCTTCAACACAAAAACATTACAGACTTAAAAGACGCATCACAATTGCCGTGATTTTGAGCTTTAAGACACATTATTTGACTAATCCCACGTTATCCCAGTGGGTCTACGTCCTCAAAACTCAAAAAGAGCTGTTCCACTTGGTGATGTCGTGACGTCACACTCGCTCAGTCCACTTCTTTACACGGTCTATGGTTGGGACTAACAATTCCAGGGCTGAAATGATCCGAAATGAAGCCGTATAGAGTTTAAACACATATATTCTTGTATTACCATGTGACATCACAAGGTGGAAGTGTTCACATCACAAGTGTTTTCTGTTTGAGAGAAGAACGCCTAAGCTTAAATGTGCGGGGTTTGTGTGCACGAATGAAACAAACCACAACTCCAGGTATGTTTTTGAAGAGGAAACATTATAACAAATAACAGGTAACTAAATGGGCACATTTTTGTTATAGTTTATGATATAAAAAGAAATCCCGCACACCGTCTTACTTGCAAATTGTGAAGATTTATAGAGATAGAAATACAGAGTGAGAGCTCAGGTGGCGTCTTAAATAGGGCGTGGCAAGCACCCAAGGGTGGCAGGTCATAAAGACACAGTGAACCCAAAAACACAACATAATTCAAAATACAAAGACAATCATGAAACAATATTAATAATCGTATTGCTAATAATAATAGAAAAATGATAAAAATACAAAAATATAACAGAAAAGTATCTAAATACATATATACATGTATTTTTTATCATTTTTCTATTATTATTAGCAATACGATTATTAATACTGTTTAATGATTGTGCCGAAATGTCCTAATAAATCTTCACCATTTGCAAGTAAGACGGTGTGCGGGATTTCTATTTATGTTCTTGGGTTGCTCTCTCTCCTCCTACGCACCCGTTTTGAGGAATTAATGTGCGAAGTTCTCATCCTTATTTATAGTTTATGTATGAAACGCCGTCTCTCAGATCCGCGGACATTCCTCTCCGGTGTCTCGCTCTTTTTCCCGTCTGTGGCTCTGACTCATTTCACTTTCATTTAGCAGCCCCCGAGTATCTGTCATGATGATCTAACCAGCCCCTGCGCTCACATATAATGACCGGGACAATTGGATTCCCATAATAACGTTAGCGCTGAGCAGGACTACTACATCTTTACAATAGAGACTGGAGATAACGGGCTCAGATCTGCACAATCACTACTCGAGCTGTTCTGAACTCAATAGGGACATTCATCCTCCCAGGCAAAGCGGGGAGACACTTAAAGGTCTTGTATGACGCTAAATGGACTCGTGTGAGCTTTTATTCATGTTAAATATTGTTCGTTTATTTGTTTTTCAAAATAAAACCAACATTAAGAAAACAAAAAAATAACAGTTTTCTTCATTATTTGTCTCCAAAACCAACCAAACTGATTTTTTTTAAAAATTTCTTTCTGGCCGTGAAAGTGAGGAACGGGGATGGGGAGCGCACATGGTCCAGTCCTGGTTTAGTCTTGGTTTCGTTCTGGTTTCGTCCTGATTCAGACCAAGCTAAGACCTGGTTCAGAGCTGGTTCAGAGCTGGTTCAGAGCTGGTTCAGACCTGGTTCAGAGCAAGTTCAGAGCAAGTTCAGACCTGGTTTAGACCTGGTTTAGACCTGGTTCAGAGCTGGTTCAGAGCTGGTTCAGCCCTGGTTCAGAGCAAGTTCAGAGCAAGTTCAGACCTGGTTTAGACCTGGTTCAGAGCTGGTTCAGAGCTGGTTCAGAGCTGGTTCAGAGCTGGTTCAGAGCTGGTTCAGACCTGGTTCAGACCTGGTCCAGTCCTGGTCCAGCTCTGGTTCAGCTCTGGTTCAGTCCTGGAGTTCAGCTTGAGAAACGGCCACTATCTGTTCTTTCCATTACTCATTTAAACACAAAATCAAAAACTGAAAAAAATAAAATAAAAATCGTTACCCCTTTATTCATTTTGGTTTTGGAGATAAGCTATTAGCCGTTTTTTTTCATTTTCTTATTTTTGGTTTTATTTTCATTCACACGTTTCATTAGGAGTCTGTCTACATCTCTGAAGCTCAAAATGCTCTGTTCCACCTTGTGATGTCATTAAGATGCTACATTTTACCCTTTAATTCAGTAAAAATTGGTAATTCTGAAATTATCTAAATGATTCTATTGAGGGTGTATGAAGTTTGAAAACACAATGGAGCACTTCCTGTATTAGTGCATGACATCACAAGGTGGAACAGAGTGTTTTCAGTCAAAGAACTCTTCAGGGTTTGTGTGTTAAACATGTGTGAATGAAACAAAACACAACTCCAGGTCTGTTTGTGATGAGAAAACATTATAACAGAGATAAAAAAAGTGAAATATGGGTCCTTTAGAATTGATGTTTGAAACAAAAAAAATGAAGGTTTTGAGATTTACCAATATAAAAATGTAATCTAGTTTAGTCCCTGCAAAGGAAAGGACTGTGTGTGGGCTGTATTTTTGCTGTTTTCCAAAATTAAAAAGAAATCACATGAGGATGAATGAGGAGAAGCTGATGTATTAGACTTGTTTGCTGAAGGTGTCTAACATTTACATTTTTTATTTGTAATTGTCAGCCTATAGGGGAAGGAGGAGGAAAATCAAATCGAGATAAACGTTTTTATCCATATCGCCCAGCCCTAGAATGAGTGAATGAAACAAAACACAACTCCAGATATGTTTTTGAGGAGGTAACAGCATTATAAGCTCAAAAGAGGACATTTTGCTTAATAAATCCCCTTTAAATGTCCTATTAGCTTCAGAAGATCAATCTATAGAGGCAAATATTGCATCTGCAGAAGGCACATGTCAGTATAACGTCTCTGCACTTGCAAATACTTATTCAAAAGATGTTGCCTTTGTCTGGGCAGATACCGGAGCTTCATGTTATCAGTGCAGATAACATGGCTTTGCTTATCTCGATGCAGCCAGTCAAATTCCAGCTTTTAACTCAGCCAAGACCATAAGCCAAAATTTAAAGAGCTCTTATTGCACTATTTTATGATTGAGTTTATGTTTCCTCATCACAAACAGAGCTGCAGTTGTGTTTCGTTTCATTCGCAGATGTTTAAAACACACAAATCCTGCAAATTTAAACCCTTGTCCCAAATAAAAAACTGTTTGAATTTGTGATGTCATGTGACAATACAGGAAGTGCTCCACGGCATTTTTAAACTTCAATTTGTCTAATACCAAGGCTGAATCCATCAAAAAAATACAACGAAATTGAGTCGATTTTACCAGATTACACCAATTTAAGGAAACAGGAAATTTGCACCAGAAAACTGTGGCAGTGACGTTAGCTTTTAGCCAGGTTAAGTCCACGTTTAACCGAGCTGTGGTTTATTTTTATTGGCCGTACAATAAAAATAAACCACAAAAAATGTACATGATTTATAGACAATCCCTTTGAATCTGAGTCCACTTTTATATCTTAACTAAACTGTAAAATCATAAAGGAAGAAATAAAAACTCTATAGAGATTTGGCATGTTCTGGACAAACTTTCAACTTGGTTTAGCCGTGGGTTCGTCAAGGTTTAGTCCAGTTTTAGTCCAGGGTTAGTCCAGGATTAGTCCAATTTTAGTTCAGGTTTGGTCAAGGTTTAGTCCAGGTCTACTCCGGTTTTAGTCCAAGTATAGTCCAAGTATAGTCCAAGTATAGTCCAAGTATAGTCCAAGTATAGTCCAAGTATAGTCCAAGTATAGTCCAAGTATAGTCCAAGTATAGTCCAAGTATAGTCCAAGTATAGTCCAAGTATAGTCCAAGTATAGTCCAAGTATAGTCCAAGTATAGTCCAAGTATAGTCCAAGTATAGTCCAAGTATAGTCCAAGTATAGTCCAAGTATAGTCCAAGTATAGTCCAAGTATAGTCCAAGTATAGTCCAAGTATAGTCCAAGTATAGTCCAAGTATAGTCCAAGTATAGTCCAAGTATAGTCCAAGTATAGTCCAAGTATAGTCCAAGTATAGTCCAAGTATAGTCCAAGTATAGTCCAAGTTTAGTCCAAGTTTCGTCCAGTTTTAGTCTCGTTTTAGTCAAGGTCTAGTCCAGGTCTAGTCCAGTTTTAGGGTTAGGGTTAGGGTTTTAGTCCAAGTTTAGTCCAAGTTTAGTCCAAGTTTAGTCCAAGTTTAGTCCAAGTTTAGTCCAGTTTTAGTCTAGTTTTAGTCAAGGTCTAGTCCAGGTCTAGTCCAGTTTTAGTCCAGTTTTAGTCCAGTTTTAGTCCAGTTTTAGTCCAAGTTTAGTCCAAGTTTAGTCCAAGTTTAGTCCAAGTTTAGTCCAAGTTTAGTCCAAGTTTTGGTCCAGGTTTCTGACATGTGTAGAAATGTGAACCCACCAAATGTCCTTCAACTAAAGCTGTATACGACACTTTTAATATTTTTGATCCTATCTCGCAACAGTGAAAATCTACAGCACCCAAACACATGACTTCACTGTGGCTTTTCCCCATTCATGTCGTTTGCATAATATTGAGTAACATCCTTGATCCGGACACGCAAAAAGAGCTGCTTCACTAAAGTGGAAGTGTGCGTTTCTCATCACAAAGGTCAAATTTAGGCCTGGATCATGAGTGTTTGGGAGAGTCCTTCCTGTTGTCGACAGTGGAGGCGTTAATAACAAGAGGAAGAGTCAGGTGTATCCTACAGGGTCCACCCAGAATGAGCAGATTATTTTAAAAAGGTGCACTGTGTAACTTTTCTAGTGGTAGGAGTCTGCTCATCTCTATGGAAATTTCTTATAAAAATGGGAAAAATCGCTGGTGCTTTTGGATAAATCTGCTGTGGAGGATAAATAAGGACGTCGGTCAGCTGTCAATCATCACTCCAGGCGCCGCCCACTCTTATCATTCAATTCAATTCAATTCAATTTATTTTTGTATAGCCCAAAATCATAAAATAAAATAAAATAAAATAAAATAAAATAAAATAAAATAAAATAAAATAATTCGTAATTAATTAATAATTAGTGTTTGGGAGAGTCCTTCCTGTTGTCGACAGTGGAGGCGTTAATAACAAGAGGAACAGTCAGGTGTATCCTACAGGGTCCACCCAGAATGAGCAGATTATTTTAAAAAGGTGCACTGTGTAACTTTTCTAGTGGTAGGAGTCTGCTCATCTCTATGGAAATTTCTTATAAAAATGGGAAAAATCGCTGGTGCTTTTGGATAAATCTGCTGTGGAGGATAAATAAGGACGTCGGTCAGCTGTCAATCATCACTCCAGGCGCCGCCCACTCTTATCATTCAATTCAATTCAATTCAATT
>KN495686.1:6107-16167 GCA_000787155.1 Scartelaos histophorus
TCTTCCCCTCTCTCTCTTCCCTTTTCTTCCCCTCTCTCGCTCGTATCTTCTCCACTGCTCCTTGCTTTAATTGCGGTGCTGTTCCGGCCACCGTAACCGCATCTCTGGCAGGCTCGGGGCTGAACATCCATCCTGAGCCATGTAGGACTTCCACGCTCCGCTGCTCACAACTCACACACACTCACACACACACACACACACACACACACACACACACACACACACACATATACACACACACATGTATACACACAAACACACACACACACTCACACTCCTCATACTATCACGCACTCAGACAGAAACCTGCTCCGTATACGGCCCCTCCTCCTCCTATAGAGACATATACATTCTTTGCTTTTTTTTTTTCAATGGGCTTTTGTTCTAATGCTGATGTGACGTGAAGTGGGGCTGCGAAAAAGAGCTTCAGATCGTGCTGACAATTTACACACACACATATATGTAACACAGCGGGTTGTCAAAAGTATCGAAAATCTGATACGAATCGATACTAAAACTAGTCGTAGCCGCACGAGAAACAGAAAATACTAAATTCTGCGTAATATCAATTGCATTTCTTTATTTAAATAGCATTGGTTTGCAAGCTGTTATGACTAAGCAATGAAATAGTGAAGTAAAATGTCATTTAAAACGCCTCTAAAATAAAACCAATGCAGTTTTAGTCCATGCATGAGGTAAAATTACAACGTATATTTATTTTGTAATTCCAAATGAGCTTAATCGGGCTGGTCAGAGTCAAACAAAGGGTCCAGGAGCTGCACAAAACTGAGGTCTGAACTCGTATTGAAACTAGACACACATTTGAGTATGTGGAGATACTAAAAAGTTACATTCACCGGACAAAAATGAACCTTTCCTGAAGTTTTAGATTGATATTGAACAAGTAGAAGAGCAGATAGACTGGTATTACACAGATATAAAATAAACTATTAGAATTTAATGTTGAAAATCGTATTCTATTGTCTAAAGAAATTGTGTTTTATGTGTTATCAGAATCAGTTTGGAGTATTAGGTAAATTCTTAAGTATCGAAATCGAGTTTGAAATGTTAAAATCGTAACAAAACATACACAAAACATCAAAATTCGGACTAGATTCAAGTCAGTGTTCTTTGCAAAATCGTTGAAAGACCCAAATAATACATGCTTCTTGAATTGGAGATTTAAATTGCAAATAAATTAATGAACTATCCCAGCATTTTTATTTAATTTTATTGTTAAATGAGCAGTAACCTACTGAACATGCATTTTTTTTTTTAGTTCAGCAGTAAGAAATGACTGTATTTAACCCAAAATTAGAGATAAACCTGGACTAAACTGGACTATACCCAGATTCTCCATCAGGACTAAAGTGGACTCTGCTTCAGAATTCACAATTTTGACGATTTTGTTCACAAAATTCATATAGAAAGCTGTTTTTTTTTTTGCTTTAATCTAACTGAAAATTGTGGTAAATTGTGTCGTCATGTTGCCCAGTAGTGCGTCTTTTGGTGCATTCTGTTTGTTCTCTTGAAGGTTTCCGGGTACAGACGCCATTTTGAGGACTTTTTAATTGTATTTTATTGCTATGGTGACGGCCCCCAATTTTGTATCCCTCTTAAACCGATAGATTTTGGCTTGTAGTGTCATTGACATATTGACCCAGGGGTGGGGGACCAGGGCTGTTACTATGCAGAGCTCGTGCTGTGGTTAAATCAATACGGTGTAATAGAGCGGTGAGGCGAGCAATAACGACAAAACTACATATTTTGTATTTTTATTTTTTTATTTAACTATCCTGATAACGATATTGTGTCAATCCAAGTGAAATATGCCGAATTAGGTCTTCAAAAAACGGTTTAAGCTTCATATAATTGTGAAATGATTATAAAATTACTCAGAAAATTGCAAAACATATCACTTTTATTTTCAATTCATATTTTATTCTTTGTATTTTCTATTTTAAACAATTCTTTTTGCAATATTTTACCATAATAGTCAAGTCCATAATCAAAATTTGCATATTTTCAAACAAAATTCAGATTAGTATTGTTTTTTTTATATTTATTTGAGTGTCCTTATAACAATATTGCATCAATCCAACTGAAACATGTTAGTTGAGGTTTAAGTTTTAGACAAATGTGAAATAACAATCACATTACTCAAAAAAATTGCAAAAAACAAAACAAAAAAAAACACATTTTTTACTCTCATTTGGAAGTTTACAACATATTTTTAATTCAAATTGTATTTATTTATATTACATTTTTTGTATTTTTTTGTATTTCTGCTTTGAACAGATATTTTTGCAGCATTTTCTTAGGATATGATCTAGTCTATACTCAAATTTTCAAACAAAATTCAGAATAGTATTTCAATCCCTCTAACACAGGCGCTGCATAGAAAAACGGGCACTGTGTTACACTTCAAACAACAGCTAAGAAATATAAATTATAAGATGCTTCTAGTATAGTATTTTAGGATTTGTTATTCATTTCAAATTGTTTATTTCTGGTGAAAATATGACACAGGATACATCATTACAGTGATATCGACAGCTGTTCCCATCTGAGAGAAAGAGACGTCAGTACATTTTCAAAAGGGAAGCGTCCAATTTGTGAAAAATGGTTGAAAATTGGATGCGGCTCTTTCAAAACAAATCTGTGAAGTTTTATTTCCATTTATTTCATGTATTGATTTGTTTTTTTTGCGAAGGCCCCATTACCGTTTCAAATATTTTCACATTTTACAGAATTTTTTGGGAGCGTACGACTTGTGTGAACCGATTTTCTCCATGTTTACTTTTTTAAATCCTGTACACTTCCTTTATCATTTTTCAATCAATCAAATATTTTCACTGACAAGTATTTTCAGATCAAAATTCTTGCCATTTTTTGCCTGTTTTAGTTTTGCGTTTTTATCCAGACTCAATCTTTCTCTGCAGCAAGCCAAGTCAACAGCTTATAATGTACATGCCGAAGTTAATTAATAAAATCCAGTTCTTTTTTTTTTTTTAACAAATATTTTCACATCAAAATTCCTGTAATTATAATCTGAAAAATTACAAAAATTACAGAAAAAATGCAGGTTTTTTTTGGTTGACTTTAGCGTAACGTTATTCCGCTTTTTCCATCGTTTACAGTCCAAATCCAGTCAAATGAAGCTCATCGAGGCTCGCAGTTATAGGAATGAACTTATTATAATATTTATTATATTTATTATAGCGAAATACAAACACGAGGATCATATTGGGTGGGTTAATTCGAACATTTTAAGACCAAAGAGAAAGAAGGATGGCAGTATTTCTGTGGAAAGTCAATCGGAGCCAAAGTCGATGGACCCAGATGCGCCCCCATGTTCACTTCCTACTACAATACATATTTTAAACCCTTCTCGTTTCTTTTACACATCTGTTTTACTCTGATACTCTTGATATCAACTCCCCGTCTTGGCTAAACCCATTGTACGTATCTGTAGTGCGCACTCAATAAGGCAGAAATAGCACCGACATTAATCAGGTTTTGCGTCGACGAATCTCGCGTTTCTTGTTTTCCTGCTTGCTTTTGTTGTTCGGCCCGGCATTGTTCGGGGCCTCCTCCTCCTCGTCGTCTTCCTCGTCGTCTTCCTCTCCTACCTCCGCTCCCCTTGTGGCTCTCTTGTTTCCTCTGGCTCATCCTTTAAGTGGGAGATAAACCTCAGTTAGCCCAGTGGAAGTCTCTTCACTGGGGGACAATGTTATCGGAGAAGCAGCTACCCAGAAAGCTACTATATACCGCCGCTTTGCTTCGAGTGTGCGTTTAAGTGTGTGTGTGTGTGTGTGTGTGTGTGTTTGTGTAGACGCTATGGGAGCAGGTACGCAGCACGAGGAGGAGGAGGATTGTGTACTTTTGTGGTCACTGTGGTTTCGCTGCGAGAAGTATAGCCATTTCCTCTCCGTTTTAATTAAGTAGTTGCTAAGTCTGAATCATTCTCAATAAACAGTTGGTTTGTTGTTTCTCTTTGCTTAATTAAATGCGCCATATGTACGATTTTCTACTTTTTAAAATCCCATAAACATGACCTATAACCCCCAGATGTTCAAATCACATATACTGTATACACTTTTTGCTAACAACTGTAAAAACGGATTTATCCTTAATTACAAAAAATATTGGACGTAGCGGTTTATGTTATGTGGGTTGCCAGGTCCAATGCCGATGAATGACACTTACGCTGAGGAGTAGAGGAAATAAACACAGATCAAATCACGCCGACGTCTCTTGAGTGTCACTGTCAGAGGAACAAGGAAACTTTACAGATATTACACTTTTATCAATGAGGAGTTTCTGTTGCACATAAGGAAAAGTGAAACGAAGGAAAACAAATGTGTAATATGGACCGAATCATGTATATTTAGATTAAAAAAAATGTTTAAGATGGCAAACTGCCTTTTCGTTACATTCAACTCATGTTATAATGTTGATTCATCCTCAAAAACATGTGTTATTTGGACTTTTGAGCATTTTTTATTTATCGGAAAGTAGAAAAACGCTGTTATTTGTGTTGTGTGTTATTAGTTAGTTTAAGGGTCAATGACAAGACCTTTGTCCAGCTGCATTTTCTTCAGTTTAAAAGGTTAAAATTTCATAATAATTCCCCACATGTACCTGTAGTACCTCTGACCTCCAAGGAACCAAATAATTTTTTCACAAATCATTAGTTATTTTGCATGTTTTTTGTTCTTAAAGTGTTAAAATGTGGTGCGACCGTCCGCCCTGAACTGATGATTTTTAAACTTCTTCAAACTTCAAATGTATTTTCTTTCTTTTTTGTCATATTTTCAGAAGTGTTTTGTCTTCCCACAAACTTCAAATATTTTCTTTCTTTTTTGTCATATTTTCAGAAGTGTTTTGTCTTCCCACATAAAATTTCATATTTCTTGAATAGAGATTTCCCCCTTAATTTTCATAAAATTAACAAATATTGTCCTAGTGTGTAAATTTTTTCACATTTCATGTTTTCAAATCTCATATGACTCAGAACTTAGATTAACATCCCGACCATGTTTTAGAAATTAAAACAATTTTAAGCACCACATGGCATTTTTTTTAAGGTCGTAGCCAATTCATGTACATAAAAAAACACTAAAAATGCTTCATATAAATGTCAAACACAGATTTATGCACCTGACATTATAAATATTTGAAAAAGTAAATGAAAATCCTTACACGTCATTGACCGTTAAACCTCAAACGCCTCTTTCTGATCTGAACGGTCACTCCCTAAACCCCAGTTCATCATGAGTCAGTGCTAGTGCAGCCCCTGCAGCTCAGTGAGTGAATTCTGGAGGTTCTGAGCTTCACATAAGACTGAGAATGAGAAAATCTTGTGTGTGTCCTCTGCAGCTTAAGGCTCTTTGTAACTCAGGTCCAGGTCCAAATGTAGTCGCTTTTTATAGTGTCTTAAATGTAAGTCTCTTTTCTAATATTTATTTTTTCTTGATTTTTGAGGGCCTACTTCTATTTTCTGGCTGTTTCTATTGTGGTACAAACACAGGCTCTCTTATCTAAACTGTAAAAGTGCTGGTTACATAGTGTAGTCATTTTAAAGTGCGTGTTCTAATTTTCTTTTTAATCTATACGTACATCGACAAAGCACAATACAGCAGTGTCAAGCCCTTCTCTTCGTTCTCTTTTCTATCTCTTCCACTGCTCCTTGCTTTAATTCCTTCACTATCCCCACCTCAGAATAACCTCACCCTTGGACTGTGGCCGGGAGCAGGTACAGACGGGATCGGGGAGTAGCAGCGCGGAGCTTTTGCGGCGGCCGTGGTTTCGCCATAAGAAGCACTCCTATATACGACCATTTCCTCTCCATTTTACCTAATGCGATGGCGTGCCCGGCTCTTCCCCTCCGCCGCCTGTGCTCGTGTGGTCATCCGTGGCTAATGGCTTCACAATGCTCCGGGTTTGAGCCTTGCTAGCAGAATAGTTGCCCCATCAGTCAGCAAACCTATCAACTCCCACGCTGTTTTTTACGGCGCATTTCGGAGCATTCTAGCGTTTTGTCGCATTTACATGGAGCCCGGTAGCGGTGCCTGTGAGGGACATTTTACAAGCACACACTAGACTTCCCTTAACTGTTTTAAATGAAAAGACGCGCCCATTGAGCAGGCAAGTGGACAGCGCTGTGGTGGAGGTTTTTATTGTACGGCCAAAACAATGAAACTCGTGAGGTGCACTGAGGGACAAAATGTGATTAAAAGGAGATTTGCTGGTTTAAAGGGACTTTTATTGCAGCAGCTCAAAAGTTCATTTAGTGGGGAAGAGGTAATTAACATAAATGCTAAAATGTGGAGGAATTCAGGCTTGGGAGAGCCGACGTTAAAGGGGCATTATGGTACATTTCGAGTGTCGGCTCTGATTATCTGCTTTTCTCTGTTGAGCAGTGGCACATCTCCACAGATCTGTCCTGCAACTTTGTTTGGGAGCATTACCCCTATGGATATAAATACGTTTAAAGACGTTTTGTGCAACATTGTAGGAACACAAGTATTTCAGTGAATACAAGCAGGTGTCTTACCTTTTAAAGTCGCGTTTTTGCCATTTCCAAGTCAAGAAAATTATATATATTTGTCAGGATTACAATGCTAAACATATTCCTTGGAAAACATGCGGGCCACTGCAAGAAGTAATATCTATATATAAGTTAAAATGATTTAAATTAAGAATATTTGACTTTATTTCAGTAAATTCAACTTGAATATTATCCAGCAATGGAACAAGTGTGTTTTTCTTAATTCAAATAGAACAAGTCTTCACCAAAGTTCTTGTAGAGGTGCAAATGCAAGGAACAGCTATTAAAAGTTAAAAATAAAAAAGTATACCACACTCGGACGATAGATGTTGAAAAGCTTTTTTTTTATTTTTCAGTTACGTTTTGGCAAAAAAGCCTTTGTCAGATCATTTTTCTTGCTTTGGACCACAGCAACTTTGCTGTGTGTTTTCTGTTCTATTTGTTTCTTAATTCAAGCAACATTTGATTTTGTTTCTTATTTTAAATCCCAATTCTTATTTTAAGTGTAGCAAGATGTGTTTTCATGTTTTAAGTATGAAAAATCTTGTTCCATTGGCAGATAATTTTGCTTGTCAAGTGAAATTTACTCAAATTTTAATACAACTTTCTTAATTCAAGTCATCTTAACATGACTAGATTTCAGTTTTGCATTGTGAGAGTGGGGTCACATCTTCATAGATCTGACCTGTAAGTTTACAGCTAAGATCCTTTTGCAGAGACAATAATTAGGAGATGTAATTGACTTTGTTCACAGGTTTTTACTCCTAGCAGTAAATCTTAAAAGATGAAAAAATTCTATGTTTATGTTGAAATTTGGCTTTGCAGCAACATCTGTTTGTCTCATGGACATAGAAACATAAAGCCATCCTGTGGAACAAAGGTAAATCCTCTCCACGGAGACAATCATTTGTCGTGAATCGACAAGAAAAGTTTCAAAGTGCACCTTTTACATTAGATTTTTTGTGAGCTCCAAGCCTCAATGAATGGAAAATTGTGTCAGGAGCTTCAAACACATTTTCCATTCGTACTTTGCTCACAACTCATCAAGCAGCAGGAAAAATAAGTGATAGGGCTAAAAATACAATATGATATTTGCAGGTAATAGGTCATGAAACTAGCATAGCAACATTTATCCCTCATGTCTAACTAATACTGTCGAGAACAGGAGTGGCTATAGGTCAATACTGAGAAGGGTCCATTCCGTTGGGGACTGAGCGGAGCCCTGATCAGTGGGAAGGCTGAGCTGTGGTAACCCAGACAGGGGCAATTAGATGGTGTATGAAGGGGGTATCACATGCGGCTCTCCCCAGCTCCTCATCACCGTGCGGGGGGTGGCAGAGCTCGATCGATGCCTGCACCTCCAGGTCTGTGGGGAGGGTGGGTGGTTCCTCTGATTGGGGAAGATCGATTTGAAGAACCAAGGCCAAAGCCACTTGTTTTTTGCTCTCTTTTCTGTCTTCTCGAACTGCATGCACGCGCAACCTTGTGATGTTTATGATGGAGTCTGCGCTTTTGGGTGGTTTCTTTTAAAGCGCCTGTACCACATTTTTTTTACATGTATTTAAGCAAAATCTGCATCGCCCCAGTACAAATATATCGTATAAGCAGCTCTTTAGATCAAAATAAGTCTACTGCATGCTATTGAAATCCAATTAGAAGGTGTTTTAATGATGAATAATCAAGAAGCGCGCGTTAGCATGCTAGTTGTTGTTAGCCAAACTTCACACTGGTCTCTGATAGTTGAAAAAAACTCTTAGAAGCTAATTTTGGCTTATGGAAAATTAACTATTCAGGTACAGTGAACAGGAATTTGGTATTTGAATTGATCTTTTTTTGGGAATTATTCAATTATGGACTTGAAAATATCTTAAAAACCACGCGTTCTTACTGTGACCTGACTTTTAACTTGGCCTCGTGGCTTCATCTACTTGCCCCCATTGTTTCTCGCTCTCTTTTGTGTCTTTCTATCGGTACTGTTTGGGAACGGCATGCACGCACTATAGCCCCTACTACCTTTAGCCACTACCACCATCAGGTTGACACGAGCCTTAATGGACTCTGCCATGTGATACAAGAGACCGCGCTTAATTACCTTGCCAAGACCCTGGCCTTTTCCCCGGCAGTCCATTCCCACTTTGGACTCTCTCCGAAGTGAGAGTCCCCCATTGTTCCCCTAATCCTGTGAAGTTGAATCAGATTGTGGCGCTCCCCTCTTTTCGAAACAAGTGTTTTGTTGGGGCTAAAGCTACAGGCGCTGCGCTAACAAAGAAGCACAGATCCAGAGCAAAAGCTGGAGGCTATTCTGGGATGCACGCAGGGCAGCACAGCACACGCGCTCTGAATACAGCTCATTCATGTGTCGATTAGCATTGAGTCCTGTGCCTAAACTCCACATTTGAATAGAGCTGACAAGCGGCCAGCCAATGTCCCATTTCCAATCTGAACGCGCACCTCAATGACTTTTTAAAAAGGTGCTCCCGGCCGCTCTGAATCCCTAATACAGCCGTGTTTGTTTAACTCTGCCTGCACGGGGAGCTGTTATCATTTTGTTTACGCCTCCAAAAGCCACCGCTGACTTAAGCACAAAATCATGCAAAGATTCAGAATTGGTCCAGATTATTGCGCGCACTTTCTGATGTCCAATTCGAGTTCAAATTAAGCCACGATAAAGAGTTTTATTCTACAAAACAGCGTCTAGACGGCGCTCCACAGTCTGTTTGTGAATGCATTCATAACACAGTTTACAATGGCCTGGCGGGTGCACATGAGGCCCGGAGTTGCCTAAATATCTTCATAATCTCTTAAATCCTATTGGTCCTGTGGTTATCAGGGCTGTATTTGGATTTGCATAAAAATGGAGACAACACCACCTCTTGCTGTTGACTGAATTTGAATTGTGGCATTATTGGTAACGGGCACATCTTTGTAAACATATTTTTTTTTTCCTGAATTTTAACAACTTTTGAGCAACAATATCATTTTGTGAATTTGAATAGCTCAAAATTGTGCTTTAACCAATACAATGATCACAGACGTATTACTTCTACTATTGTAAACTTTTATTACATGGACGTACGCTTGGACAGTACTCTCACATATGTACGTGTTTGGTTACCTTTATTAAACATTTGAATTAAATACATTGTTGATTGCATATTTTATAACAACTTACCTTATGGTTATAACAATTTAACAAAGCTCCAGGTACTTGAATATTCGAATATTCAGTGTAGTAGATGTAGTAGTAGGCAGTAGCAGTAACAGTAGTAGGCAGTTGTTTACTATGTGTCTGTTTTGTCAGTGAAGCAAGCAGGAAGGGAAGAAACTTTGATTGAATTAAATATGATATAGACATTTTATGCATCAACGAGGAGGAGTAGTAGTAGTAGTAGTAGTAGTAGTAGTAGTAGTAGTAGTAGTAGTAAGTAGTAGTAGTAGTAATGTATTTATTCATGTTTATTTGCCTGTTGGAATGTGATTACTGAAGCAACCTGGAAGAAGAGGCTT
>KN495688.1:0-22592 GCA_000787155.1 Scartelaos histophorus
TTATTATTATTATTATCATCATCATTTTCAGCCCTGAGACTGACCATTTCTACTGAACAAAAGGTTAATAGTAGCTGTTAACTAGAGAACTACTGCTTCGTGACATCACAAGGTGGAACAGAGCATTTTGAGCTTTAGAGATGTACATAGGGTAATAATGTAGGCTTATTCAAACGTATGAATAAAACAAATCACAACTCCAGATGTGTGTGACACAAGAGCCAATTTTGCGTAATACAGATAATACTTTAATTCATTGTATGTAGACTTACTATTACTATATCTGTTTCCTTGTACTACTACTACTACTACTACTACTACTACTACTACTACTACTACTACTACTACTACTACTACTACTATACTTTCAATACAAGGGCCACTATACCCCAACTGTTGCTAACATTCACCAAAAAAAGCAAAACGTTTAAAAATTCTATTGCATTCTTAAAATGTTCTCCAAACTATTGAAGAATCACCAGGTTTGTATTTACAGACTGTCTCCAGCAGGTGGCAGCACACTCCCGCAGCATCACGCCTGATCTGAGTTCAGTTGAGCGGAAAAGGTAGTCTGCATCTGAAGTGAGGCTTTGTGGTTTCCTTTGCACAATAACACTCCAGACAGACACGTGCTCAGTGCTTTTAAACAGAAGAGGTGAGTCAACAATAATATTACATGAGTCAGCACAGAACTGTTCAAAGTGCAGCAGAATTACAATCATAAAGTGCATGTGTCAGAGCTGAAAAACACTCCTACGCAAGCCTGATATTGACAGAAAACTAAGAATCAATATTTTTTTCTTACTATTAAATGAATTTTTTTTTGGAAATGCCACTCAAAAGGCCCATATTACGCTATTTACTTAAAGGTGCACTGTGTAACTTTTTCGCTGGGGGTCCGTCACCTGCTTGTCTTCACAGAAATGTTATTGCTTTGTCTAATGTCCCAGAGTATGGCATTTGTTATCCTTGTGGGTATCACCTGATGGTCCCTAGATTACCAGACCAATAGTGTTACTACATTACATTACATTACATTACATTACACTACATTACATTACATTATATTATACATTGCACTTTTAACTTGTAAATATTTATTGTATTTTATATTTGTATATTGTACAGTTGTTTTGTGCTTGTGTTGTCTCCCCTTCCCGGGACTATAGATGGAAATTAGCTCTGAGCTACAATCTGGTACAAACATCTCTGCCGCTGTGCTTAATGTAATTGTACACTGTCCTAATAAACCAATAATATAAAATAAAATTGTGTTCAAAACTTGAGTACATAAAGATGCTGTTTTTAGTTACCCCCTACGTCCGCCCCAAGTCTGTATTTAATTGCGATTGTTAAAATAATTGAGCCTAAGACCACGTTAAAATGTTGGCTTTAAAAATTTCACATAATTTTTCAACATTTAAAAGACATAAATGAAAATTTGCTGGTCATTTTGGAGAAATCATACCATGAAGTCAGTATTAAATATAACAAGCTATAACAGTTACTCATTGTCCTCACCACTTGCTACTTAGGTATCTGTACTTTACTTAAGTACATTTTACAGTGGATCCGTTTTACTTTTACTTCACTACATTTGAGAACAGATATCTGTACTTTCTAATCCACTACACTTTTGAACAAGACTGAAAGGTAAAGCTATTTTTATGATAGTTTTAGACCTGCTGAAGGTTTATTTTTAACACATTTATAATTTGAGGAAACAAAATTTCCTCAACCAAAAACAGATAGAGAAATACATTAATTCAGTTGTTTCTGTCGAACAAAATTCAACACAAATCTGCATCAAAATCTATAATTTGAAGCTTTATAAAACCTCAAAATTAGCTTGAAACACTTTTACTTTTTACTCTATAAGTACATTGTTAAACAGGTGCTTTAATACTTTTACTCAAATAGATTTTTCATGTGATATTTTTACTTTTATTTGAGTGCTTCTTCCGCCAATGATCCTCACATATGTATAAAGTAGTTAATTCTAATTTAAAATGTCTGAAGAAAGCAAAACAAAAGGTCATTATATTAAATTGGAGGCTGGGGTTGGATTAAAAATAAAAAATGTTTCTTCTTTCCACTCATTTTTGGGCAATTATTATTATTATTTTTTCTTCTTGTTTCTGTAGGCACTGATGTCAATTTAAATTATACACATTGTCCTATTGTAAAAGAGCGCAAAATAAACACAAATAAATAGGAAGTTAATGGTCCCGTTCATATCGTCTTCACAGATCAATAATGCAGCTGGCAATGAGCAAAATGTAAAATTGGAACTCTCCACTTAAGTTATAAAACCTGCAGATGAACAGCTGATGGACGCTCTGCCAGAAAAGTTACATAGTGCGTCTTTAATTACTCAAATATTGCGGTAAAGTAATGAGCGCCTGGCCTCTCCCCCCTGGGCTGGATCCAGCAGAGGCCAGCGGGTGTAAATTGCTGCTGCCGGATCCGCGCCAGTGTCTTATTTATGGGAGCAAATATGGCGGGACTCACTTCTCACCTCGGAGTTGAAGCTAACTTTAGCCGGCCTCAGATCAGCGCTTGTATTTAGCCCAGGGGCTGCTCTCATGCCTGTGTCTGTGCTACGGGCTAAATATACCCCCGGCCTTGTACCGGGTCCATGCAGATCCGGTTACGATCCCAGCTGGACCAGAACTCGGTGACCAAATACATTAAAGCATGAGAGCTGATTCTGCTGTTTAATGGAAAATGGGTTGGGTTTAAAGTGCAACCCCAAATACACGCTAGACTATTCATTTCAAAACAGTTCACATATTATAACTACTATAAGTGCAACCTAGAGATCGACTGATATGGTTTTTTTTGTTGTTGTTGTTTTTTTTATGGTCGATGCTGATATGATAGGCGCTTACGTCACAAACCAGGAAGACATTCAAAAACATGCAATGACAACTTCCGGCGGGCTTTGTTCATGGTCGTACGTTGGACAAATTGAGGAAAAATGCTAAAATGTCCCAGTATTTTCATCATTTTATGTCATTGTAGCGTTCTGTTATGTTTAGTGAATTGACAGTTCCAACCATATCTCAGTTTTCATCGTTTCTCCACCGACGCACAACTCCAAGCGCACTGGGTACATGCGATTAGAAGAGATGAGGACGCCAAATTCAAGATGATTCCAAACAGAACATACGTACATTTACTTCAGTGGGTTTGATCGCAGTTGTAGAAGAGCCCAGAGTCGGGAACTACACCGGAAGTGTCATTGCATGTTTCCAAATGTCTTCCTTGTTTGTGACGTGACGTGAATAGAGCCAGTCGTTTAAAATCCAGAGCAACTAATGGCTAATAAGTTATGCCAATATTTTTGTGTCTATATACAGGGCCGATTTTGATTGTTGTCAAATTACATAATTTTAACTCACGACTGTGAACCAACACTCCCTTTTTACCACAAGTCTTCATGAGGGGTACGTAGTCACATTTTAAGGATTTGTGCATTGCATTTAAGTGTTCAAAATAAAACTTTATGCATACTCGTAAGACAACATTCAAAACAAAATATCGGCTTGTGCTGAAGATTGAAGAGCAATAGGCAATATGCTCAAAAGACCAACCGATATATCTGTGTATCTCTAGTGCAGTGTGTACTTTTCCTGGTGGAAGGTATGCCACCCGCTTGTCTCTATGGAGATGTTATTGCTCACTGCAAAACATAAAAACTAAGTTAAGTTGACTTGAATTAAGAAGGTTTTATCATGATGTTGAGTAAATTTCACTTTGACAAGTAAAAATTATCCGCCAATGGAACACGACTTGAGAAAGATGAGAAAAACTGCAACTCTTTGTAATTAAATGTTGCTTGAATTAAGAAAAACACACTTATTCCATTGGTAGATAATTTTATTTGCCAAGTAAATCATTTAAATAATTAATAATTTCACTCATTTTAACTAACCTAGATATTACTTTTTTCAGTGTTGTCCTTAGTTTTGCAGAGTAAGTTCAAGTATCCAACATTTATTTCATTTCAGGTGGTTTTATGGTTCAGAAATTTCTAAAAAAAACATGGAACTCAGTGGGCTTGACATATTTTCATTTGGTGCAAGAGTCACTTCAGTAATAGCCAAAAAGACCATTATTACTGGTGACTACAGGGCCACAAAATCTTGAGTAAAAAGAAAAAACCCAAATAATGAAGCTCTTATAGACAGCTGACTGGTCCTAATGTGAGTTGTGTTGTTGTGTTACCCTCTAGTTGACTCGTAAACACTTACAAATTATGCCACTGCCGTCCATCAAAACAACATAACAAAAACGACTATCTTTAAGTGCTCGTCTTAAATTAGCATGATTTAAAGGTACTTCCCAGCATTCAGTTAACAAGACATGCTAACTGTGTCAGCCCAGTTTACAGCGTGTCCACTAAACGTGCGACATGGAAAATACCACTGCACCGTGACCTCTGACCTCTGGAAAAGTGAGGCTCACCGTTAGAGCTAAGTTTACAACCATGTTTCGTAACAAGATGTCTGCATTTTCAAAGGTTATGGTTATGTCTATTTAAGAAATCTACAAGTAGTTCCCACAGGCTTTACTTATTTTCCTATGTGAAAAATACTATAATTAACATAGGTTACAGTATGGCTTGTTTCCACGATGCCAATACTTTTCCTGCCCTAGAATGTTCCACACTCTTCGAACTAAATTTATCAAGCAGATGACCCCACTATGCCACGTTACAGGTCAGATCTGTGGAATGCCAAGGATATCCACAGTATGTATGTTTTTCAAGGTATTTTTTACATTTTGAAATAAAAACATACATAATTGAGTCCATGCAAGATAACGTTTATTGCTGTACTGTGGAACATTCCAAAGTAAAGTAAATCATCTCCATGGAAACAAGCAGGTGGCCTCTACCAGCAAAAGTTACATAATGCTAATTTAAGCCTACCTCTTTATAAAATGATAGATTGATTGAATAATTAAACATAAAACAGATTTCTGCAGCAATGCATTCATCCTATACATGGTTTATATCCATATTTTTTAAAGTTTTTTTTTAATGACTTATTACTTTAATGATTTATTATTACCATTTTTCACTCTTTGTTATTATATTATATTGTGATATGTGAGCTACTGTGTCAAAATATTTTCCTTTGTGGATCAGAAATTTACGTTTTAAGCCTATATTTGGATTTTTCATGGTATGTATGTGTGTATGTATGTGCGTATGTACGTATGTATGTGCGTATGTATGTACGTACGTATGTATGTATGTGCGTATGTTCATTTGTTCATTTTTCACTTTTTCAAGAAAACCAAATCCACTTTATTTCTATAGCACATTTTACAAACAAAGCAGATTCCAAAGTGCTGCACAGAGATCATAAAATGAAGACAACAAAAAGGTGCATTTCAAATTTGATCATACCAATCCTAAAACAATACAACCGGTAAAATCAAATAAAAGCAAAACCATAAAAATCATAAAATAGCAGTAAATAAGTAAAATATATAAGACACAGAGGACCACACAACTCACTCAAAGTTAAAAGCCAGAAGATAAAAGTGACTTTAAACCAATAAAACACTTGTAAACTAATCTGGGCACAAAGGTGGGCACTTGTAGTTCTTGTACATTTGTGTTACTGGGACAAACTGTATCTTGTATATAGCTGAGATTTTGTACTATATTACTTATTTTTTAATTTTATTTTGACTTGTACATATATATTTATATAATTATGCCTTATTACCTTTCTCCTGCTATCTTTTTTACAACTTGTTTACAATATATTATTACCATTATATATATTTCACTCTTTGTTATTATATTATATTGTGATGTTTGAGCTACTGTATCCTAATAATTTCCCTTGTGGATCAATAAAGTTTAAGTTTTAATCCAATATTTTGGATCTGGATGCCTATTTTAATTTGGCTACTTTTTTTTCAATATGGAAAACCATTTAAAAAAAAATTCTCCCTTCCTTGGGCACAAAGTGGGTACTTGTACATTTTATTACTGTGACAAACGGTGCTTGCTATCTTTTTTGCTACTTATTTAGAATCTATTATAACCATTTATACTCTTTTTTTTGTTATATATCTCGTGATGAGTGAGGTACTGTGTCCAAGTAACTTCCCATGTGGATCAATAAAGTCAAAGTTTTAAGCCTATATTTTGGATTTTTCATGTTTGTGTCTATGCATATTTTAATGTGGCTACTTTTTCAATATAGAAAACCAAGAAAACACATTTTTGAACCAATCTGAACTCTCTCTTCCTTGGGCACAAAATGAGTACTTGTAGTTCTTGTACATTTGTGTTACTGGGACAAACTGTATTGACCCCTTCTACCACTTCCCTGCGCGCTCACTAGGCGGCGCTCGTTTGCCTGTCCTCTGCGCGCTCTCCCCGTAAGCACCGCCCCTCCGCTGGTTCTCCCCTGCGCTCCTCTCGCTTGGCACCGCCCCTGCGCGCTGCCCCGCTCCGGACTCCCACAGCACCGAAGACGCCCTCGGCAACAACACACAGCTGCGTCGAATAAGAGCCTGTCCATCCACTCACAAGCCAGGATTAAAACTACACCGAGCGGAACCGAACCTCTATCCGCTCAGGTGAACCTTCCCTCGGCGAGAACAACCACCACCACCCCCCCTCCCGCTTAAACCGCGAACCATGGGGCTTCCCTCTTGACCGAAGCTAACCCGGGAGCGGACCCCTCGCACGCCGAAGGGGGGCACACATTTTCGGGTTTGCCCAAGCGGTCGAGTCGCTGTTGTTGTTGCTAAGATTTACCGGGGGGATCTGTACGGGAATGGTGCTCCGAGCCGACTGCTTGTTCAGACAGAGAAAGGCGAGGGGAAACCGGGCGCTGAGTGGTACTACCGAGCGGACTGTGGTTGTTTTTCTGACCGAAGGGAGCGGCTCTTGTCGGGAGGATTTTTGTGGCTGCTTGAGCTAGCTCCGGAGCGGCTAACCAAGGAGGAGGCGAGAAGCGACCCCCCAAAATATCTCAGGGTTTAACCTAAAACAATCAACACTAACTCCGTTTTTCTTGCCGCTACCACTTGGAAACTACAAGGAAATCATCGTTTAACTTTAATTTACAGAAATCATGGACAATTTATGATAAAAACTGATAATAAAGGTGATTAAAAACAACGTGAGCTGCGTTCAAGCCAAACTACCTGGACTGTGTTTTGTTGCTAAATGCTGTTAGCGTGAATGTAGGCGAAACCTTTTGTTTTTTTAGTTATTTGGAAGTTTTTTTTCTCCACGTTGGATGCTGGCATCACAATTTTCTTGCAATCATGATGATTATAAGCCGAAAACCAGAGGGTCCAATTGCAACAGGTAACTATTTTAAACGTATAATTTTCTGCAAGTTGGCTCGGTGTTGTGAAAAATTTACACATTTTTAGAGTTTAAACGTGTTTTTGCACCTTTTTTATATGTCGACTCAAAAATCAGTTTTTAAGTAGAAATTGGGATGCTTATGTTTGCCAAATGTTTTTTTTACATCTTGCAAAGAACAACAATAGGTGATCAAACTTTTTTCCCCTATGTAATTGCAATGTAATACACAGAAATTATCTAAAAATGAATTTAATTCGCTTCATTTGCACTTATTTTACCCATGCATGACAAATTCAAAACTTGGAAGAAGCCTAGATACCTCTGTTTTGTTCACAGTGCATGGCACAAACTATGAGAGTTTGAAGGTGCACGTTAAGTTCATAAACGTGTCCTAGTTTTGCTAACCTAAAATCCATGTCATGTTAAAATTGCATGTCTGACATCTGTTCCTTTCCACCTTTCGCGGAACTGGCAACCCATCGTGGCATTTACAGAAATATCGTGCGTCCTTAAATTGCTTTGATCACCCATTTATTTTCTTGACCAGTCGTCTTGGGTGTCAGTTCACGTCGCCCCGCGGACATGAAGGTTGACAGATGCTGGTTTTCCAAAGATCTTTTCTTACAAGACGTAAACATGTTTCTCTTTTGCGTTGTGTTGCCATACCAATCACGAGACTTGCGCTCACTTAATGTTTTGGGACACGCTCGTCGGGGTTATAACGCTGTCCTTTACGCCTTTGCACTAAGATTATTATCATTCTTGACTAGCTTTGCACATGTCAGCTACTTTTTTATTGCTTCATTAGCCATTTGTGCCATGTTGGGAGATTTTTCTTGAATTTCCAGTCAACAATTAGTCACGTGTGAATCAGGAGTAGAGCTTATCTATATTGCCACTTTGCTGGAATGGAGTTTACAAGTACTTCAAACGATACCAGTATCAGTTATTGTGGCTGCAGATTCTTTTTAGGGTTGTTATTATTATAGCAGAAGTTTGATACAGTGGAATTCCCTGTCTGTCAAAAATAATTATCCAAAAATGAGTGACTTTGTGTCCAGTTTATAGCCTACTACTTTACTTTACTTACTTGTGATTTAAAGTGTATGGATTGATTAGGTTCTGCAGATGTAGGCTAAGAAATACACCCAAATTGGATCTCTGGTTTCAGTTTGTAACAAAATAATCAAGTGTGTGTGACCAATTAGGATTGCACTGGGACTTCTAGGTGCTTTATATATACATTTATTGCATGCATATTTCATGAATTGTACTTACTTTCTAATATGACTGTTTTGTATTGTTAATTGGATGATTATAACAGATTCAAATCTTGGAGGTACTAATTATTCAATTTTAGTAAAAGAAAAAACAGAATTGCATCCAGGGCAGAATCAGGACTGAACCAGGGTCAAACAAGAACCCAATTTGGGTTAAACTACCAGGACTGAACAGGACCCAACTTGGCTTATACCAGGATTGAACCAGAACTGGTCTTGGGTTAAACCAGGACTGAACCAGCGCTTGACTTGGGTTAAACCAGGACTACAGCAATGCTCCGTCCTTTGTTGCACCTTTTACTTTGAAACCAGACCCTTTTATGGGACCGTAGCAGCGGTGTAGTCGCTAGCCTAGCACTTTAGCCAGCACATGCTCAGCTGTGTTTGTGGAGAGGGAATTTCACAGTGCGATTCCAGGGTCACATGGACTCAGCCGTCTGGATGTTTGTGGTCACAGTGGGTCTACAAGTGTTTATTTCTTTTTTCGGTGTGAATTTCCACAAACAATAAAGTCAGATGTTAAGATAGAAAGTGCTCGAATCTCAAAAGATGAGACGAGAGTGAAGAAGTGACCAGAATATAAAAATCACCCAAACAGATGTAATTTGTCATGCAACTGCTATGTAATTTACTGAAGACATCAACTCCTGGACCTCCCTCCTTGAGTCATATAGGAAAGGACCTTCAAGTATTGATGCGGCAGAAACAACTTACTGGATTTGTTGAAACTAATCCATCTACAATGAACAATGATTTCCAAATTGCATAGAGTCCATAGAGGTTTGATGGCTCAGACTGCCGACAATGACTCATTTGACTTTCATTTTAGTCAAATCAAGTAAAAATCCAATATACCGTGGGTTGTATTCTAATCCTTAATTGGTTTTTACAAAATCTAAAGCTAGTTTTATCCACAAGCACAAATAATCTTTAATTTAATTTACTTTTTTTGACATTTCAAACCAGTACAATCATAACTGTATAACACATGACATTGTAGCATTTAAAGCAAGTTAGAACTACTTAATGTAACTGATTTCCAACAAATACAGAAGTTCTCAATCCTACGCCAAAAATCTTTTATTAGTCTTTTTATTGACTCATATTTACCAATCTGACTTCATTATGCAATCATTATTGAGACTCTACATAAATCGATATATTGGTCTATCTAATTTGAACAATATTTTTGTTAGATTTAGATTTTTTTCGTGTATTTGCTGTCAGCTTTAAATCTTCAGGACAGGATGGTATTTTGTTTTGGTCAATTTACTGCCTAAAAAAGATGCAAAGCTTTACTTTAATATGGATAGTTGCGTGAAATCTGACAACACTATTATATGTTTGTTGAAAATAATCAAAATCAATCTTGCATATTGGCCTAGATATCGGCACATATTATCGGCTTATACGGCTGCTCCATATATCAGTAGCAGCATTGGACATGGAAAATAAACTTTACTGTATCAACCTATTGTTCACAATCTAGACACATTATAATTATCATGATAGCCCCAGCCCTTCAGTCTGCGCTCCTCTGTTCGGGGATAATGCTTTTGTCTCCAGGCAGCGGCAGAGCTTTAATCTGTCCCTGAGCTGCTCCTCTGACGTACCTGGGCACAGTCTGGTCTCATGGGCCCGTCCCGCACAGCGCACTGTTTCCATGTTTATGTAACAGGATCAGAACATGCTACATACGCGATTATACCGGGCCTCATAACATCTAGCACCTACGAGAATGATTAAAGCTGAGGTGTAAATCCGAACGGGCTGACGCATTGATAATAGTATTGAAGATGCTCTGTGCAACGTTTTGGTGTTTCCATGTATGAAATGTTCTCTAATATCGATTCAAGCAAATTCATCTTGCTTTTATTCAATTACATGGCTACAAAAATAATGTCTGGGGTCACTTCTCAACAGATTTGACCTTTAATTTTGGAGATGGAGTAGTTTAATGGCTTATTAATGTGAAAGATTCCAGGCAAACATGACATCTTCATCGAGACTAGCACTAAACTGATTGAACTAACAGAATCACATGCACTTCACACCATGTTTGTAGTGGTCTGAATGACATTGTTGGCTGCTTTTACACAGGAGACGACAGACACTAGTGCCACACAGGGATATTCAGTTGTCTGCATAGGACTTCAGATTATGTGTGCTACTGAACAGAAGGGAAAAAAACACAGAATAGAAGTCTAAAAACTCAAGAAAATAAACAATAGAGAGAAATATAATTAAACACACTGAAAAAAGCCAGTCCTCAAGTCGAGTCCATTTGCAGCCATAGTAACATAGCACTGAGGGCACATGTCCGGGATCTTCTCACTTCACTTGATCCGAGCTGCAGATGAACAGTTGGCGCTCGGAGTTTGTCATCCGAGAAACGCTTCGTCCCACAGACCCCGAACGCATCACACTGCCCACCCCACCAGACCTTGACCGTGTTACTAACAATTAGTAACGGCAATATGGTGATAAAAATATGACACAAACCGAGATCACAGGTACAGCAGCCCACATATAAACTACAAAATGAAAAACAAAAAAACATAAAACATAGAAATAAAACTATAGGACTTTAAAAGTAAACTGAGCTTAATAGTCTTGTACCATTATAGTAAAATATTGCTGGGATAATACAGTGTTGTTCAAATGTTCCTTTCAGTTCATATTGGCCCAACCTAGAACCCACAAATACTTTGTTTTAGATAAGGTTTCTCATATCTCAAACAAAATAACTCCTTCACTTGAAAAATACACCTTCTTATCGCTTCAAGTAATAGCTTCTACAAAGAGAACGATCCAGATAGACCTGAAAACGATAAGAGATGTTGAGGTTTTTTGGTTAATCAATGACCGTGATTGTGCTGGTCAAAATATTGCAAAATCAATAACATAGTAGCTTAATGGTAATTGTGTAATTTTTTGGTTTGGGTCCGTCACCTGCTTGTTTCTATGGAAATGTTGCTCTGTTTGGAATGTTCGACAGTATGAACATTAAAGTGCTCTACCTTTTTATATTTATCCATTTACAGATGGTTTTATAGCTCAAAAATACCTAAAAACAGGCATTCTGACAGTGAGCGGTATCGCCTCTCCACAGATCTGACCTGTAACATGATTTGATTTGCTCTCCATGAAGATAGAAACGTTTAATAGTACACTAAAACATTTTGGCCAAATCAATAATATCTCCATGAAGAAAAGCATTTGACGAACCTAGAAAAGTTACACAATGCACCTTTTTAATAATAGTTTAGTTTCAATCCAGTTTTTTGCCTTTTTATCTGGTTGTGCATTAACTTTGTCTCTCGTGACTTAATGCGTCACTACTAAATGCTTTAATCGTAGTCAAGATTCAGTTATGTCTAATGTAATTGTGTTTTAGAAAGAAAAAACACAAATTGAACCACATTCAGGATCGATCCATGTGACCACAAAATGAATCAAATGTTTTCCTCATACCCCCCGTAGCCCTACATGTCAGCAAAGATCTGCCCCGGCTCAGTATCCATGCGCACACCTCCAGATCAGGGCCAGGTCGTCAGGACGCTGTCGTCACGGCGACATCTGCTCCTCACATTAAGGCCAGTAATGCCTCCGTGCCACATTTAGACCTCCGCTGCCCTCTGCCCCATCCGAGCTCTGCACGTTACACCGGCCATAGTTTTCAGGATGATCAAAAGATATTGGTTAAAGGTGCATCGTGTAACTTTTCTGGTGGAGGTTCCGTCAATTTTTTTTCTCTGTGGGTTTGTTATTGGTTTTTATTGTAGCTTTTATTGTAGGTATTTTAGGCCAACCTGGAATTAAATTGTAAATAAATGTAAAAAAAAAAAAAAGCTGTTTAATGTCATACTATGCAACATTCCAGGAAAAGGAAAGACATATCTATAGAAACAAACAGGCGACGGACCCCCAACCAAAAAGTTACACAGTGCACTTTAAAAATTCAGAACAAAATATTACATCTAGTGAATAGTCAACAGCCCTCAAAATGGCACTATATACCAGGAGACCGAAACCCATGAATACACATCGGATACAAGAGGTTTGATGCGAAAAGTACACTTAAACTTGTCTTGGTGGGTTTCAAGCTATGGCAACCATCTGTAGCAGTTAAGCAATTTAAATCAAATATTCTATCTTTTCAATGGGGGGATGTCCTCTATGGTCCTCACAAAGTCCTTCAAATCGGGAAGGACTTTTTTATCCGAAACTCATGAATAAACAAACGGGTGATGCCAAAGGGCCACACATTTTGTTAACAATCATGAGGCCCGGAATCGATTGATCAGTATAACGCCTTGCCACACTGCACAATGTTTTCTTCAGGTGGGTGGCTAGGCAACTGCTTTATTTGTTGTGAATGTTAGGATACTGATTTTGTTTGCTTAAGTTATGAAAATATGCAGCTGAGCGATAACGGAGAGCAATTAAAGTCCCCTCGTTGTCATACTTGTATCTGGGATAGTCCGTTGTTTCCATGTGGCTCTTTTCCAACACTGTCCCTAATTGGATAAAATTGCGTCGGTTGCTTCATTACAGTTTTGTTAGTCTTTTTTCCTACACAAACGGCTGCTTTTTAATGTTTGGGTACTTGATGTGATGCCCATTTTCGGTCTAATCACTTTAAATCACTATAAATGATATTTTTCTTCCTCTAAAATTCAACTCAACTCAACATATTTTTTCTGTAACTTGCATATAGTTTATAGTTTAGTTTTAGAATGATGTTTTGTTGTTTGGTATTTCAACAAAAAGAGGCTCAAATGTCCACTTTTCTCTGCATTTGTACATGATTTAATTATTACACCTTTATGGCCCTGTAAATATAAAAAGATAGTTTAATGTTTAATGTAATCTAGACCATGTCCTGCAATGTGACATAAAAAAATGACAGATTTAAAGAGATGAAGATTGTTGAAGAACACAATGCAGGACAGAAAAAAGATATCAAATGTCAAGTACACAATTTTTTTATTTTTCCTGAACTAGAAGGACTAAAAGTGAGCTACAAGACCCCCTTATAGCTCCTGGTATTGGTCATATTTTGCTCTTTCCGTCCTCATAGTTATTGTCTTACTCACAGATGTTCGTATTTCCCAGATCTTTAAAACCCCTCTCTTCTTTTGTCTCACAGCACGTCACGGCGATGGTCTCTATGACTCGTACATGAGGCCGGAGCACATCCTGAAGGAGGAGCAGGACCCCAGCAGCCCCTCTGCCCTGCCCCCCATGCCCAAACACACAGTGAGTAGCCACTTCCTGTCTCGGAGCGGGTCATTTCCTGTTGCAGCTCTCGGTGACCGTGTGGTGCGTTCATGGGCAGTTTAATTAACATGGAAGCTAGACTTGTGGAGCTTGTTTTTTCCTATTAAATCCTTGACCACTTTAATACAACCTTACTCGAATATTCAGTGCCCTTAAGAAAATTGCCTAACTAGGCGGATACATGTTTGTATCGTTTTAAAATGGACAATTTAACAAACAATTATTTTTTTTAATTATATATACATTTTAATGATCTTGCATTCATTTCCCCACATCATTTCATATTTATTTATTTTTTCACCCCATAGTTTTTCTGTATTCCAAGAGAGTTCAATAGACTTTAGTGTCAGAACAGGAAATGTTATCAATACAGTCTAAAAAAATCAAATGTGTTCTGAATCAGTCTGGAAAAAAGACCAGGAATCACTAATTGTCCTGGTTTAGCTTGTGTTGAGTCCTTGATTTAGTCCTTGGTTCAGTCCTTGGTTCAGTCCTTGGTTCAGTCCTTGGTTCAGTCCTTGGTTCAGTCCTTGGTTTAGTCCTTGGTGTAGTCCTTGGCTTAATCCTAGTTTAGTCCAGGTTTAGTTCTTGGATAGTTCCAGGACTACAACAGGACTACAACAGGACTACAACAGGACTACAACAGGACTAAACCATATTAGTTAAGTTGGTCTTTGGATACTTCAAACAGTATCCAAAAATGCAACAATAATATTTTATCACACATACTGGTATTGATGCCTCTGTATTGAAAAGACAATCACACCATTGTACCAGAATATGCAGTCTAGTTCTTTATATTAGATTAGCCATTATTGCCGGCTATAAATCGGCCTGTACATTGAATAGGCCACATGACTGTACGCATCAGCTCCCCTCCTCCACCCTGGTAGGCTCTGCTCCTACGTGGGACAGACAGTTAACTTGTATTGATGGATGCTCGGGGCAGCGCAATAAAACACACAGTGAACTACATTCTTGTCCACTCGGATTAGCTACTGTTGTTTATGTTGGCGGCCATCTTCTTTTCACATTATCTAAAGGGAGTACCGAAATCCGTCAGTGTCTAAGGACGATTGTTGCATCACTTAAGCTCAGTAGCAGATTGTACTGTTGTTTTAATACGAAAAAATATGGTGCTGAGTAGTAGCACTTTTAAAATGATCGCTAGTTGTAGTTATTGTAGTAGCAATCGCAGTAGCAGTAGCAGGAGTCACAGTACTGTTCTATAAAGGTTACTTCCATCTGCGTTTAGGTTTTCATGACTTGTCAACGCCAAATTTATGGCTGCTGTCAGTGGTGTGAGTTCTCCTGCATGATTAATGGCAAGTGAACATGCATCACCATTTGAATTAAGCTAAGAATATCTATATTATTATTAGTTTTCCATCTGACAGTAAAGTGTAAATGTGCAGATTGGTCTCGGTGTAATTTTCGTAATTTTATTTTGACGCGTTTGTAAGTGAAGACAGGTTCATTTCTCTTTTTAATTTACTTTTTATTTTAAAGCTCTATGTAACTTTATTATTAGGGGTCCGTCACCTGCTTGTTGCTATGGATATATTATTGGTTTGTCTAGAATGTTCCACAGTATGACATTAAGCAGCTCTACCTTACATTTATTCAATTACAAGTGGTTTTATAGCTGAAAAATACATAGAAAAACAGGTATTCTGACTGTGAGCAGGGTCGCTTCTCCACAGATCTGACCTGTAACTTGGTCTGGTTTAGTCTCCATGACGATAGAAAGGTTTAATATCTACTGTGAAACATTCCAGACAAAGCAATAACATCTCCATGGGGAAATAATTCGACAGATCTTCCAACAGAAACGTTTCATGTACTTTTTCCATATTTTTCCATATTGCAGTTTTCACGTATGGCGCAGCTGTAATTTGAACGATGGTAGCAATTACAACATCCCAAACGCGATGTCCTCTCCAGACTTTAAAATATCCTGTCTCCTTTGTTATATAAGCCTTGCTCACCCAGTAGTTTCAAGCTCCACAAACATGTTCTGAAATACATGGGATTCCAGCTGTAAACATGTCACTTTTCTCGCCAACGCTCTTTACCTTTACATAACAGGCAATGTAAACTGAGTTGCAAATATTAGCACTTGCATGTTTTTCTAGTAAAATATAACTACCCCTCACGCTAATAGTGCTACCAAGCAATCTGCAATTACCTGATCCGTTTATTGATTTATGAAGTGCTTAAAACGTTCCAGCGTTCTTGAGATATCCGACAAGCCGGAGATGACTTCTGAGTGTACATAACGCTGACTGGAATATGTTATAAGTGTGTAAATGGTTTTAAATTGGGTAAAACTTAATGATGAAGACATATTATGAATTTTGAGGCCAGTTTGGTAATTATAACGTTGGTCTATCGCAATTTTACATTTTGTTTTGTGTAAATGCAGCGTGAAATTGTTTAATAATAGAAAAGGGCCCCACCAACTTCCTGGTCCAAATTGCAGAACTGAGAGACCCCACCTCTTCATAGCGGACGGTGGATTTTCATTTGTTTTTATTGCTTAAAAATGGCTCTGTGACATTTTTTTTTTAACCCTACACCCAATACCCCGAAACAAAAAATGTGTAATAATCTCAACTGAGAACAGAGAAGTGGGAGATGGGCGGGTAAGTGAAAAAAAGTCTTAAACGCAGGACAATACAGGATGACTCAAAATACAACTTTGAGTAAATCCAATAATGAGTACTGTCAACAAAAGTATTGAAAATGAGATACTAATTAATACTAAAACTGGTGTTGAGACAAGATTTGAACACGTATGATACTAAAAAAGTCACATTCACAGCATAATAGTACTGAACCTTGCCTGAAGAGCTACTGATAGTACCTCAGTTTAATGCTGAAAATTCTAATTGTCTAAAGAAGACTTTTTATGATCAGAATTTGTATTGAACATCGAGTCTGTTCCTTAGTGTCGAAATAGTTTGGAATTTTAGTAGCATAGGAACATCACAGTGCCATAATGTCCCTTTTAAGGTTAAAGACATGCAGTATAAGGTGTGGTAGTTATTGCAGGGATGTAAAGCTGAGGTTGTGTTGTTTTGAACTGAACTTTTACGGTTGTGATGAGTGACGAGCGCTCCTGACAGCAGCTGGATCCCACTGGACGAGACGAGCAGGTCCCAGCTCTGTGTGCAAACTTTCAAACGTGTCAAAACAACAGGCTCATGCTGCTACGGCTTATTTTAGATGGAGAATTTTTTTGTGTTTTGTGCATTTTCAGGGACACATCTTCATAAATTATAGTTTTTGGTTGTTTGAATATTGGTATTTAGTAGTGTCGATGCAAAATGTCTCAAACTCAGGAATAGACTCGGTACTCAATACCGATTCCGATACCACAATGATAATAGTCCACGTAGGCTACATAGTGGTTCACAGGCGTATACTAGTCTATGTACTTTTATACTTATTCTGATACAGCTCAAGATTATTTTAAATGTCTTCAGAAAAGGTGTATTTCTCTCTTGTGAATCTGACTTTTTTAGTATACCTGCTTAAATGAGTTTGATACTAGCTTTTGTATCGATTTCATATTCGATTTTCAATACTTTTGACAACCCCAGTATTTAGTGTATACTAGTTCTCATCATGTGTTTTTTTTTTTTTTTTTTTTTCTCACATCAAGTTTTGGAAATCTTTTGAGATGTAATGAGAATTTTCTTTTTTTTGTTTATTTTGACATTTCTAAAAAGCTGAATTTCCATTGCAATGGATTTCGCACTTTTAAATTGTTTTGTGTTTTATTTTCAATTTTTCAGCCGCCTTTAATACTGTGAATTTTTAATTTTTAGATGCATTTTTTAAATTTTCCCACAATTATCAGTAGGTTTCCCATTAACATATGTTCACCAGTCCAAATTCTTTCTTTATTTATTAGAATTGTTTCTTTATTTTAATAGAAACACAAATAACATCCACATCCTCTGCTGTCTTTTCCCACATATTTGGCACAGCTGGTTTGCATTACATTGCTCATAGACGGTAGAACGCGTGGTACCTTTTTTTTCTCATGGTTTTCCTTGTCGAAAAAGCCCAGTTTGTCCGATTTTACTTCGATACCAACAGGAAGAAGAGACTGAACATTTGTAAAGATTTATTGGGCTTGAAAATGTGACCCACAAATTCAACGATCAACAAACATGGACGCCGCCCTCCCCCTCCCCCGGCACTTCCTCTCATTCTGACCGGCAGCCCTGGTTCAGTACTGGTTCAGTCCCCAGTTTAGTCCTGGTTCACTTCTTTGGTTCAGTCCTAGTTTTGTGCCTTTGTTTGTGCATCTTCTACCCTGTACTCGTGTGTAGGATCTCTGGAGTGAATGCGACAGTGGCGTGTCCTAGTTTATTGGAGCTTTCTACTTTGCAAAGAGAATAAAAGTGGGTATTGTCAGCTTAGCACAAGGATAAAACTTTCTAACCACCACCAGGAATGAACTATGTATACAACTGGGTTTGACCAGGGCTGAACCAAGGCTGAACCAAGGCTGAACCAAGGCTGAACCAAGGCTGAACCAAGGCTGAACCAAGGCTGAACCAAGGCTGAACCAAGGCTGAACCAAGGCTGAACCAAGGCTGAACCAAGGCTGAACCAAGGCTGAACCAAGGCTGAACCAAGGCTGAACCAAGGCTGAACCAAGGCTGAACCAAGGCTGAACCAAGGCTGAACCAAGGCTGAACCAAGGCTGAACCAAGGCTGAACCAAGGCTGAACCAAGGCTGAACCAAGGCTGAACCAAGGCTGAACCAAGGCTGAACCAAGGCTGAACCAAGGCTGAACCAAGGCTGAACCAAGGCTGAACCAAGGCTGAACCAAGGCTGAACCAAGGCTGAACCAGGACTAAACCAGGACTAAACCAGGACTAAACCAAGACTAAACCAAGACTAAACCAAGACTAAACCAGGACTAAACCAGGACTAAACCAGGACTAAACCAGGACTAAACCAGGACTAAAAAACAGTACGAAACGAGGACTGTATTTGATTAAAAAAGAACAAAATGATCAAAAACATTGCCTGTAATTTCACTCAATTTCATGAGCAGAATCTCTGTCCATTCACTTTGGCCGTTTGTTTTCACTCTTTGACCTATAAATAACTCTTGGCACTCAGAAGGCTGCTTCCTGCACGTGACGGACAAAGGATTTCACAATGGACTCGCTGTATTGTCTTAAGGCACCCCTGTTTTGACGCTCACCAGTTTAGCAGGTTTACAGGTGACTAAGCAGGAAGGAAAGGGGACGTTCTCACCTTTGGCCACTTCAAAGTCAATGAATCCATCACACAGATCAGTTAATGAGTTTTGCAAATTGAGCTTTTTGCATTTGAATGCATTTGTCGTGAGTTGAATTAGCATTATTTTAATCAAACATGTGCACAACAGCAGAAAGGAGAAGTTATGGAGTCAGCTGGAGTTTTTGGGTTGACGTGGCAGTTTAAGCTCCCTTTTTACTTCAGAATATGCTGTTTAGCAGTACTTATGTTTGCGAAATATCCGAAAAGTTGTAGCTTTTGTCCCCTTTTACTGTGTTTATGAGGATAATGGGACTGGGTCTTTAGTCGACTACAGCCCTACCCAGGACATGGCTGTTTCAAATGATCGTAATTACAATATGTCCCAAATAATCAGTTGTTGACTAATTATTTCATGTAGATTATGGTTCTATATTACAAAAATTAGATGTTTGAACTATAGGACATGTTATAATGTTGTTACCTCATCAAAACATAGAAATAGTTATAACACAGATCTGCAAATGGCATAATATTGGTCTTTTTTAAGGGTTTTTAAATGACAACAGTATAAAAGAGTGAGTTAGTATATGTATTTTTATTTTATTTTTTCTGTTTAAGTGTGACCCTGTCCCTGGTCAGTAGCGGGGCCATAGGTCTGTGTTTCAGTGGTTTTGCAGTGAGAATCTACCCGGTGCTAAGATGCTAAAGGCGTTTGTCTGACACAGAGAGATAAGCCTCTGCTCCATCTGCTGCTGCTGTGGGACAGATTTACAGCCCCCCGCCTCCTCCTCCTCCACCACCTCCTGTGCCCCAGTCCTGTCACGTTTGAAACACTGAGGGCAATATGAGCGTTTGATTGGTCACTTGATCAATATGTAACCTTCTCATCAGCAGATACTTCAGTTTAATCCTATAATTTAGTCCTGGTTTAATCCTATAGTTTAATCTCAGTTCAATCCATTTCAGTCCTGGTTTAACCCTATAGTTTAGTCTTGTTTCAGTCCTGGTTTAATCCTATAGTTTAGTCCTGGTTTAACCCTATAGTTTAGTCTTGTTTCTGTCCTGGTTTAATCCTATAGTTTAGTCCTGGTTTAATCCTATAGTGTAGTCCTGGTTTAATCCTATAGTGTAGTCCTGGTTTAATCCTATAGTTTAGTCTTGGTTTAATCCTATAGTTAAGTCGTAGTTTAATACTACAGTTCAATCCTGGTTCAGTCCTGGTTTAATGCTATAGTTTAGTCCTGGTTTAATCCTATAGTTTAGTCATAGTTTAATACCACAGTTCAGTCCTGGTTCAGTCCTGGTTTAGCCCTGGCTCAATACTATAATTCAGTCCTGGCTCAATACTCTAGTTCAGTCCTGGTTTGGCCCTGGTTCAGTCACGTTTGAAACACAAAGCAATACTGTTGTTTAATTAGTGCCTGTGCGAGATCAATGTCCTTCACAACACTTTTGGTTCAGTCCTGGTTTAAGTATTTTTATTGCTGCAAATTCCTTAAAAACATGCACTGCCTGTGAGTGAGCTCTCCGCTCCACAGATCGGACCTGTAACTTGAGGTATTCGACTGGTGCTGTATTGTGCTATGTCCTAAGCAAAGCAAAAACATCTCCATGGAATCAAGTTAACGTTTCAACAAAAAGGCAGACAGAAACCGTTTTGGAGATGTAAACAGACTAATGCTAACAAAACGTTACTCAAACATGTGTGAATGAAACAAAACACAACTCCAGGTTGGTTTTTGAGAAGGTAACATTATTCTAACATGGCTTAAAGTTCACAAGCTCAGGGTTTTGTGTAATATAGGACCTTTTATTAGTTTTATTTTAAGATTCAGTTATCACTAGGCCACCACCTGGATGATTTTTGAGGAAAAGCAGCGGGTCGAGAATGAGATGAAGCAGCACATCCGTGTGGTTTTCCCTCATGAAACTGAAGCCCATTTCCTGGGTCGTGTCTCTTTAAGAGCGGTGCCCTGTCTGCGAGGGATTCCACATTAACACGAGAGCTGCCTCAGCCCCTCAGTCTGAGAGCCGGAGAGTATAATCTAACTTTAATGACACGTCTATTCCCCCGCGCACCCTAATCTACAGGAGAGACACTTCCTCTGCGGAGAGGAAGAGGAGAGAGGGAGGAAGGAGAGGCAGAGCGAAGGCAGAGTGAAGGCAGAGACAGAGGTGCAGGAAGGAGAGGCGTACCAAAGGGAAGAGAAACAGGAAGAGAGACAGAGAGAGAGAGAGAATAGAATGAGAGAGTGGGTAGAGGAGGGGAGGCAAGAGGGAGAGAGGGAGAGAAGAAAGGATGGGGGTAGAGAGGGAGATGGAGAGAGGATAGTAGAGAGAGAGGGGAAGATGGAGGATTGGAGAGAGAGAGAGAGAGGGATAGAGGGAGAGATGGAGGAGAGATAGAGGAGAGAGGATAGGAGAGAGAGGGAGATATAGAGGAGAGAGAGAGGGAGGGAGAGAGGATAGGAGAGAGGAGAGATGGAGGGAGATGGAGGAGAGAGAGGGAGGGATAGAGGAGGGAGAGAAGGAGGACAGGAGAGATATGGAGGAGAGGGAGAGATAGAGGAGAGATGATAAGAGAAAGAGATGGGGATAGAGGATATGAGAGAGAGGGAGATAGAGGAAAGGGGATAGGAGAGGGGGAGGAAAGGGAGCAGAAGTAGAGAGAAATGAATGAGGGAGGAAGGAGAGGCAGAGCGAAAGGAAGAGATTAGGAAGAGAACGAGACAGAATAAGGGAGAGGAAGAGGAAAGAATAGGAGGAAGAAAGGGAGATAGAGGAGAGAGAGGGAGATGGAGCTAAAGAGAATATGGCGTGCGAGCAGTGATACCAAGGGAGAGAGAAACAGGAAGCGAGGGAGGGGGGTGAAGGAGGAGGCAGAGAGAGAGAGAGACTGAGAGGAAGAACGAATTCCTGGGGTTCCTCCAAAATTACAGTTTACAACAAGCGTTCTTTGACCTGTACGCCCTGGTTGGGAAGAAAAATAATTTTGGCTGCGCTTTTCCAATATTAGCTTGCTGGTGTATTTTGTAACGGGATTCCACTTCCTGCTTATAGGAGACATTTTGAGGTCTTTTGAGAACTGTTAATTGTAATTGCAAAACTACATTACAGTTCTTTCTAATCAAATGAAATGAATGAAAGATCGAATGAAATGAAAGATCTCATTTAGGAAACTCCCAATAATCATTTGGATTCTAATATAATTGGCAGTGTGTAAAATCAGATTTGGAGATTCATTTAAAGTCTTTTAGTTTTTTGGTTGCTCGATGGCACCTACTATTTTATTTTATTTACTAGTTTGGTCACTTTTTAACATATTTTCTATTGTATCTTTGTCCATATCTACTTGTGTCTTTAGTTGTTGCTTTATTAGACTACTGGTATGGTCAAGTTAAACTAGTTT
>KN495689.1:6232-20747 GCA_000787155.1 Scartelaos histophorus
ACACACACACACACACACACACACACACACACACACACACACACACACACACACACACACACACACACAGGCTATAACATCTCTGTGCGGATCCCTCTGTCTACATGTCATCAAACACAGGAAGTACTCCAAGTTGTCGTGTGCGTATTGGTCAGTGACATGACGTGTGTCCAATTGCAATTTCTTCAGTTAAAAAGTTCAAATGTCATAATAATTCCCCACATACCTGTAGAACCTCTGATCTCCATGGAACCAAATAATTTTATTCTGCATGTTTTTTGTACTTAAAGTGTTAAAATGTCACGTGGTGCGACCGTCCACCCTTAACTTCTGATGTTTAAACTTACTTACCCTATTTTTCTGACTATAAGGCGCATCTAAAATCATGACATTTTCTCAAAAATCAACAGTGACCTTATAATCCAGTGGCCTTATGTATGACCCTTGGTTGTGTTTACTAACCTCCAACCGATTTGATGTTGTCCACATTAGTCTAATAACGTATTACTGGCACATTTTATATATTTTTTCACATATTTAAAAAAGAATCATTCATTCTTAGGTCTTATCTTGACATTTATTGTATGTAATTGGCTGCCATGACAAGTGAGATCCATACAGTACGTTTATAATATGTTGAATCAATCTTCTTCAAACGTGGAAGTATAAAAAAATATCTAAGAGCAGTTATAGAGCTACATTGACAGAGGAGATGTTATTGCTTCGTATGGAATGTTTCACAGTATGGCATTAAACCAGGAGACCTAACCAGACCAAGTTACAGGTCAGATCTGTGGAAAAGTGAGCAGAATGCCTGTTTCTGTAGGTATTTTTGAGCAATAAAACCACCTGTAATTGAATAAATGTAAGGTAGAGCTGTTTAACGTCATACTGTGGAACATTCCAGACAAAGCAGTAACATCTCCTTGGAAAAATGCATGTGACAGACCCTCTGCCAGTGCATCTTTAAAGATCAGTCACTAAACTCCACATTCCTTGGAAATGATGAATGGGCTGTCTGAATGTGCATAGACCCAGGGATGAGGGGAGACTATACGGATGTTGCTGGAGGATTAGATCAATGTTGTTACAAAAAAAAAATCGTCTGAACAGATTGTGATAGATCTTAGTTGTGAAAACATGTGCCCAATGCGTGGTTCCAGATCTGTGTTTGTGTATATTAGTATATATTTACATTCTATTTGAACTGGGCTCGCAGTGAGAGACAGAGCCAACAGCTGTTACACTGCAGGATTCTTCTCATGTCCCACTAGCTGCAGCAGTATAGATAAAATACTTACAGCTAATCATTTTCTGAGTTAATCTTTTATTTTGACATTTTGCACAATATAATCTATACATTTACTAATTATTTCTTTTGTATGGGCCATTCTGAACAAAGCATTGGAGGAACACAATGAAGTAAAAGTAAAGTATTGTAGTTAAGTGTAAATTTGAGGTATCTGTACGTGGATCCTTTTTACTTTTACTTCACTACATTTGAGAGCAGGTATCTGTACTTTCAATTCCACTATCTTTTTTAACAGAACTAATAAGTAAAAGTATTTTTTATTATAGTTTAGTTTTTTTTGGTTTTTTTTGTAACTTCACTTAACTTAAGCAAACACAAATATACAAAGAAAAACCAAAAAAAGAAAATTGATTAATTTGTTTCTTGAGCAAAATTCAGCACAAATATTTATTAGAATCGTTACATTTGAAGCTTTAATAGATCTCAAAATCTGCATTAAAAAGGTATTTATTTAGTACATTTTTTCATGTTATACTTTTACTTGAGTATTTTTTTTGCTCCGGTACTTTTAGTACTTAAGTAACAAAATTGAGTACTTCTTCCACCACTGGAATAGAGTTTGCGTGTTCTCCTTGTGTCTGGGTGGATTCCACAGGGTTTTCTCTATCAACCAAAAACATGCACAGGATTATCCTTAAGCTCGTTTTTCTGGTGGAGGGTCAAATGTTTTTCTCCATGTTATTGTTTTGTCTTGAATGGCTCAGGCTTTAAACATTTCTATCTTCATGGAGACCAAACCGGACCAAGTTACAGGTCAGATCTGTAGAAAAGCAAGCCCTGCTCGGTGTCAGAATGCCTGTTTCTTTACGCAGCAAAAAGTGGAGTGTTAGAATTGATCATTTTTAACATTTTCTAAGGGTTTATATGAATCCAATTTGTTCTAGAGTTAATGTAATATTTTTGGAAATGTTAATTAAGTAACACTGGAATTCCTGTTCCTGTTAATTAGGTAACACCAGAGTTTAACCCTGAAATCAAGAGTTATATATATCACTGTTTTGAGAGTAAACGGATCACACTTTGTAGACTTATCCTGATTTAGCTAAACAACACAAGGAGGTGTTTTATTTTTACACTCTATTTTAGTTCATTTAAGATGAAGTTATGTACAAAACTGGTTCAAACTGCTCTTCTCTCACAGGAGTTTGAAGTGGTGGGTGAGAGGTGCCAAATTAACACTCGGGGAATGTTGAATTTATACTAGGCGAAGTTGAATTGACCATATCGACGATATCAACCTGAACCCCAATTTAACAACTGAGAGTTATTGTAAATGACCTGAGTAAAGTTCGATTTATCCGACACACGTTTTGTTTCTCTTATTGTGCCTTATAATCCGATGGCCTCATGTGTGGACAATGACACAACTGACATATTATTTGATACTGCGCCTTATAGTCCGGGGCACTTATAGCCCGAAAAATACGGTATCATATCACTATCAGCATTCCAATAATGAAACTCCTGCACATTGTGTCAGGTTTGTGAAGTTGTAGTGTCTTATTTTGTACCAGGCTTTTGTATATTTATTAAAAACTGCTGTGTGCTGTGTGGGAGCGTGGGTGATAAGTCTGGAACAGGATGCTAACCATAAAGGAGGATTCAAATGTAGGACAGATCGCAAAATTACTCAAACACTCAAACACCGATGACTCCTAAAACCTCTTTGCCATGTTTTTGATGAGGAAAAACTCTTGAGTTTGCGTAATACCCTCTTTTTAAAGCTGGTTTAAGTAGACTTATAGGGGAATCTGTCCTCTTCTACCACTCTGGAGCAGCCTGTCAGGAGCAGTGGAAAAGCATGTGTAGAACTTGAGCCAGGATCTTGGTCAGCTGGAGGATTAGACTAATTGGGTAAATTAGGTCGATGAAGGAAATCAGCGCATCCCACAAATCCACTCAGCACAGGAAGAACATGCAAACTCAACACTTCATACAACCTGGGGATTCAACTAGAGATCTTCTTGTTGTGAGATAATATGCATGTCATGATTCGATATGTCCCAATGCTAAAACACAGAATGATATATTGTGATTTATCAAGAATTACATGTATTAATACAGTCAATGAGAACGCAGTTGTATGGAATATAAATTATACAAATGTTTAAATCATCAGAACAGTGAATGTAACTAATGAATCTGTGAAAAATATTTTAAAAATTGATTCAGACGCATTTCAAATCCATTTGAGAATTGCACGATGAATCATCACACTATATCACTGAATCTATTTTTTTCTTGCACCCCTCTCAACCATTAAAGCACCACCGATCTTCTAATTTAGTTTTAACTTGCTGTGTCTTAATGCAAATCTAAATTTCTTAAAACTAAAACTAGATTCTGGTTCGGTCAATATATAATGCTGTTTTCTGGTGTATGTTATATTGTTTTTAACTTATCAAATACAGGCTGGAGTTGCGTTTTGTTTCATTCACACGTGTTTGAGTAACCATTTATTATTATTCTATCTATGTCTCCAAAGCTCAACATGCTCTGTTACACCTTGTGATGTCATGAAGCAGTTTTCAAGTTAGCTTTTAAACTGCCTTTTCCATTTATTTCAGCACTGGAATTGCCTATTTGTACTGAAATAATTGATCCAAAAGATTCTAGTGAGGGTGTACGGAGTCTAAAAACACAATGGAGCACTTGCTGTTTTCTATATGAGAGAAGATTTCAGCCTGAATATGCAGGATTTATGAGTTAAACATGTTAATAAAACAAAACATGACTCTAGGTCTGTTTATGATGAGGAAATAACATTAGAACACAAATCAGAAAACAATATGAGCCCATTACCGCCACAAAACTTTACGCATACCCAAGAAACACATGCATTTTCAAATTTCATTCAATTCAAGTCATTCCTTATTGACCCAGCCCATTTATTTATTTCACCTGCTCAGATATTCACCTCATTATCCTCCCTCTTTGACACCGTAACAACACCACATCATCACTGCCCGCCTAATGGACGCTAACACCGCCACCCCGCAGCAGGAAGTCGTGCGGGGGTCAAAGGTCGCGGCACCCTTAAAAGAACAGCGCGCTCTAAACGTCCCCTAAATGAGCCAATATTTATGTCACTCACTCCCCGGGTTCGTGGCTAATCGCGTCAAGGCTCAGAAACACACAGGATTATTATAACTCTATGAATGCTTAATGCTCCGACGGAATATCTGATGAGGCGAGCAGACGGCGAGCGCGTTCAGTTGACGTGGGGGGAAGACAGGTATTTGAAAGTGGCGAGGGGAGGGGGGCGGGCACGGTGGTTAAGGGAAAAAATAGCAGAAATAATAACAGCAGAACAGCCATATTTGCGGCGGGTAATTGGCTGAACTCGACCTGGGGGAGTGGAGGGGGTGGGTCTGCGCAGAGGGAGGGGCTGTGGTAACTGCACTGAGGTCTTTGAAGAGGTTTATAAAGGAAACTATTGCTAATTATTACGTGTTGCACTGAAGAGGTAATATCGTTTTTATTTTTATCAGTCAGTCTCGATAATGAAGTTTCGTTTCCTGTAATTTACTTGCTTATAATGGTTCTCGTGAGCTCTAAGCCGTGTTAGAGTTATTACCTCCTCAAAAAACATAGCTAGAGTCGTGTTTGTTTCACACATCTCTGAGTAATCCTTTATTATTAGTCTGTTTACTTCTCCAAAGCTCAAAATGCGTATTTCGACCTTGTGATGTCTAGTCAACAGCTGCTTTTTAGCTTTTGTGCAGTAGTTTTGTTCACTAATGCTTTCTAGCTTGTAACTATAATTTAATTTGAGTGGGACTTGTTTACCAGCACAACTTGGCTTACCTGTTGTACTTCCAACTAAGTCAGTTCTTTCTGGTCAGATTGTGAAAATAAAGCTCAGATTAAAATCTAACAAAGCCTCAGACAAAGCATGCCTACTGTTAGCATCACACTCCCAGGGAATGTTGATGACTTCAGCTGCAAAGTATCTTCTGCCTAATCTTTTCATATTTGGCTGGAGATTATCCCAGTATTAATGGGTTTAAGATGAGGCAGGGTTATGAAACAAAATGAAACGTAAATGTATTTTGTTTTATTTATTTTTTAGCAGTGAAAGTCCCATACTGCTGTTTTGTAAAATTATAGTCTTTAGCAGTTCTCCTCTTCAGAGCAGTCATCTTTTATGGGATGAGGAGCAGCTGAAGATCAGGCATGTGGAGGAGCACGTGCATGTGGGAGGGTCTGGGGTCACTCCAGGACAGTCTGGCCTCTGCTAAGCTCTGAGAGGCCATTAAAACAAGTAGCAACAAGCTGCTAATTTGTTTTGTATTGCCGACTTTATCTGTGCCACTTGGTTAGGATTCTGTTATAGTCAGAATACTCAAGGTCAACAAGGTCTGGGAATCTAACCAAGGATCTATTTGCTATGAGGCCAGCAGGACTGTGGTCAGAATAAATACATCAAATAAAATTTAAATTGCATTCATACATACTAAACAATGTGAATACCCAGATAGTATCAAAATCAGTGGACGTCAAGTGACATATTTGTTTTTTTTAATGGCTGATACTTATTGTTTAGAATCCAGAGAGACCAATGATCGATAAATTCTGCCAATATTTTGAGACCGATATGTAGTTCAGATTTGAATTATCTTCAGTTAAATTCACTTCAAATCCTTGCACAGGTTACTGGAGTTCAAACGGACATACACACCTTTTTAACTTCTTGACAGTGCCCAGTGATTTGGGGTATTTTTTGTTTGTTTGTTTGTTTGTTTGTACAATTTCAAAAAACTTTCTACAGTTTTACCACAAACCTTTACCCAACCACAGTGTTATCTGACTTATTCTGCTCTTTTTGCAATAATAATGTGGAATGAAATGAATTGTGTGTAATGTATAGTGAATGAGCTGGTGTTATGTTGAGATGGAAATCAGTCATGTCGATGTGCTGTCCCTTTACAAATAACTAAAAAAGAAATAAGAAAATAATACAGTTTGGTGTGTATTCTTTCGGCAGCAGCTTGGCCAAAACAAAATATACACAAAGCCATATATTTATATATCTCTTACTCTTGATGTGACTGAAATGTAAAAGGATAAACTCCCAGTTCATCTTTATAAACAGATTTGACCTGGTGATACTCTTGATCTGACTGAAATGTAAAAGGATAAACTCCCAGTTTCATTTTTCCCCTCAGTCCTACTGTTAACTAAGAAACACAATATGGGCTCAGTCTGAGAGGAGATACAGGAGATACAGGGTCCTTTTATGTAAAAATGTTTTAAAAAAAAAAATCTAATTTTTTTGGAGTTAAACCTATTAATAAATCAGACTTGGTAATAAAATGAAATCAAAACAATCCTACTGTACATTTTGTCTTGTTCAGTACAAGTCTGTCAGGTTTGTGTTCAGGTTTGTGTTTAAGAGCTGCTCCTTATGGCTCTATTTTGAGGAAATTTGAAGTTATAGTGCCCCATATAAATTTATGGCTGTAAGTTGATTGAATTCAATATTAAAACATATTTTGGTGCAGAGTGGACAGTTTTGTTGTTTCCACATAAAACGTCTCTGCTCAGAGACCAAACTAACCAAAAAACTGAAATGAAATGAGTTTAGCCTGTAGTGTCTCGCCTTCATAACATGGACTGATTGTGCAGATGTGAACCTGAGTGATTCTATGTTTTTTTGTTACGTCATGATGTCTGTATGTTATGCTAATACAACTGACTTCTGCTCCGAGCCAAATTACTTCATGAGGACATGAAACAAATTAAATCTAACCTACACAAATCTGATTACTGTATGTGGTTGCCAATTTCTCCATTCTCTATTCTCCCATAGATATGATATTTTTGAGCTGTATCCTCCGATTAACTCAGATTATGTGAATGAAGTCTCCCTAATCTGTATCTGAGGTCATTTTAACCTGGATTAACCCCCCTCGGACCAGAAACCGCTGCAAAACACTGGGTTTGACATGGTCCATTGTGACTGTAGTGCGGAGATATTTCTTTAGGATTAGACTGAAAGAGCTCGCTGATAAAAGACCTGAATGTGTGGATTTAATATGGCAGTGATATTGTGTTCCTCAAACAAAGATCGACCCAATTCACAAATCCTCATATTTCAAGCTTCTAGATTTAGAAGGAGATTAGTGATCTGATGATAAAAGGTATTTGAACACATGGACAAAAAGCATGTGTAAGCATTTTAGGACTCAGAAAATATGGTTTGTTTTGACCTTTACGAGTGACTGATCACATGCATTAGTACTACAATCAAAAGAGGTATTATAATATTGTTTCTACATATTAATAGTAAAAGCAAAAGTTATTTTGGTCACGTATGGTCTCAATTTTCTGACAGGTAAAAATGACTACTACTATTAGACACATTATAGTGCAGTTATATAGTTTTAGTGCCACAGTTGCCTTGGTGCAGACTGGCAAAAATTGGCAACTCTTAAGTACTTAAAGGTTCTATATTATGTAAAATTCACTCTTGTGATCTTTAAGCCATATTATCATTTATATATCATTTATCAAGGCTGTTACCACATTGAAAACATACCTGGAGTTGTGTTTTGTTTCATTCACACATTTTTGAATCATCCTGGTTTACCTCTCTAAAGCTCAAAATGCTCTGTTCCAACTTGTGATGTCACCTAGTGGTAGATTTCAAGTTTTATCTTTTGTTCAGTAGAGATCTGCAATATCCAGATGGAGTTTAAAAATCACAGTGGAGCACTTCCTGTATTATCACATGACATCACAAGGTGGAACAGAGCGCTTTCGAAAGAAGAGCTCAGCATAAATATGCAGGTTTTGAGTTTTAAACATGTGCGAATGAAGCAAAACGTAACTCCAGGTCTGTTTTTGATTCGAGAAACAATATTATAACAAATCAATCAATAACACGGCAATAGGAGCTTCTATCAAATTTTCTCTTCAAATTCTGGTTCAGTTTTCACTAGAGTTTTGGTTTAACAGCTGTAGCCCCCTCATGTCTGACCTTTGACCTCCATGTGACCCCTGCGTGACCTTTTGGAGCCTGTGGACATTTCATTAATCAGAGGACCACTTGCACTGCACCAGACTCAGCTGTTTATCTTAGTCCTGTTAGTTTTGTTTAGTTCTGGTTTATTCCTGTTTTAGATCAGCTATAATCTTGGTTAAGTCCAGATTTGAGTTCTGGTTCATCGTAATTTGTAAACTTCACCTCATCTAGGGCTAAAAGATTGTGACAGAAATGTATATTTGTTTGACGATATTATTTGAGTTCAACAGAAGCGTGTTTAGGTTACAACAGATTTTAGATTTAATTTTAATGAACTATTTTTTCTGTATTTTTTAAATAAACTATATACTCAATGTTCACTTTTTGCATGGCTATTAGGGATGCACCAATCCAACTTTGTCAGCTCCAATACTAAAAAAATAATAAAATAAGACAAAACTGATGTAAATGTGTTGTGTAGTTGTTATTTATCTCTCAAGTATCCATAAAACAACTTTGTATAAGTAGAGGCTCAAACATTATGAGACTTTTTGGCCAATTATGACTGGTAAATACTCTGATTACATAAATTTATCCAATCAGGATAATGGATGAACTAATATTTTTGAAGCCGAAATCTGATATATCAATTTTTTCAGTATTGTCACTAATATCTAATACCAATACAGGATTGATGCATCTCTAAAACAACATTTGCACTTGAGAATTTGCCCACCTTTAACTGCAACTTGAATTTGCACTTTGCTACTGAATCTTGCATATCGCATTTTAGAAAAAGTTCATATTGTGACATTATTTCAGTTTGCTTGTTTTGTTTAGTCCTATATTGGTCTACCCCTGGTTTATTCTGCTTCAGTCCTGATTATTTTGTCATTGTTTACCCCATGTTAAGTTACTCCAACAGTATCTGTGCAAATGCAATGCTTCCACTTCAGGGCCTATCTCTTTCCTCATTAACCATCTCCCCTCTGCGTTTCCTCAGGCTGTAGTTACTGTTAAAATAAAGACATTTCTCTGCTCCCCAGCCTCTGTTGTCATACCATAGCTTGAGGTCGTGTATTTGTTGTTTTGTGTCAATATATTCAGATTCGACTCAAATGTAGATGATGTAACTCCCAGAAACTGCCAGACTTTCTGTCACTAACTAACATAACATTTGCTTATACTGACAAATGTACACGAATTGCCTGGAACAGAGGAAAATGTGAATATATATAGTCGTCTTACTGTGCTTAAAGGTGCATTGTGTAACTTTTCTGGTTGATTCCTGCTCAAATAAGTATCTACTTTCAACACTAGTTTTAGTATTAATATTTCAGGTCCCATTGGAATGACATTAAACGCATCTATCCAGCTTTTATTCATCATGGGTGTTTCTATATCAGAGAGAGAATTACACTGTTTTTGAGCAATAGAAACTTTCTATTGCTCAAAAACACCGTAATTCTCTCTCTGATCTGACCTATAATGTAGGATGTAGTTAAAGACAGGTTTAAATTCTACTGTGGAATATTCTAAACACTTATTTCCTTTATTGTACTTGTCGATAAACAACTTTGCATTCATTTCCCCTCAAAATATGAATGTCTGAATTGTGAATCTGATTATTGGAGCAGATCTGAGCACAGTGGACAGAGGCTGTTTGTTTGGGTTCAGTTGATCACACAGAGACCCATTCATAACAACAGGAAGTACAACACACAAGAGGGTCCAAAATACTGGGTCCAAGACCAGCCAGGGGGTTCCACTGGGTCTGGACTCTGGACCAGGACCAGATCCATGGGACTAAAACAGAGCCACAGCTGAGAGATAAATTTATTCAGTACAACAGATTAATATAGATAAAATGTAGATTATGTGAGCCGGAATAGGTTTATTTTTGGCTACAACCAGGACTTGTGGAAATCTGGTACAGAAAACTTGCTTGGATACAATTTCTATGGGGATGAAGTTTAAAATAAAATGAAAGTACCTACGACAGTCTCACCTACTCATTTTACCGTCATCATGATAAAAAAAACATGTTACAATTGTTTCCCAAGTTTGCTTTTTTTAGGTTTCAATTTTTAATTTTTCGGGAATTTCATAGCTGTTACCTAGCAACCATCCCACTGGGCCATACTGTACACAGGAATTATGATAAATAAATAAAACACCTTTATTTTGTTGAAATTATGATTAAAATATCAGAACAAATGTATTTCTTGTGTCGAAATTTTAGACAGAATTCTCCCTAGTGTGATGACATTAATATGAAACTCCTGTAATTCCTGGAATTTTCAACATGTTTTGCAACTTGCTTCAAGCTCAGTGTAAAACTATTTTATTAAACCTTTATTTACAGGTATTATCCCTCCATATCAAATCAAAATTAGAGAATCCCCAAAAACTGTTACACTTCAAAAGGTAATTGAGTGCTGGTCAAAATTGACAGATTAATTTTGCATGATAAAATGTGTATAATAATAGACTATAGTAACAGTTTTTTATATTAGATATTTTTATGCTCAGCTTTTGTTTGAGGAAGATTTGTTACAACCAAATGACACCAGCTGAAGCCAAACTCCTGTGTGATCATTATTGGATATGTGGACCACTAATGCTTTCATGGAAAATACACAAAACTGGCTCTAAAATTCCAAAAAGTTCCCATGTTTGCTTAACGACATTAACATAAACACTACATCTGCTAATTTGTCTGGGGCTCAAATGTCCTGGTGGAGTCTGCTCCCATGGAACAAATAAATGACCCCTCTGTTTTGTCTGAAGTTGTTTTGTGACTATAAAGTGTAACCAGCAAATATTTGGGACACAATTTTATAATCTATGTTTAATAATAAAATCAAACCCATTCTCAATTAGTAAAGAGTTTTTGGGGATGAAGCAAATTAAACCTTGCCTCACGGTGACTGACATTTCTTCTTGATTGATGCAAAGATTTAAGAGCTTAAACAGTGGCTCTTCGATAATTTCCAAAAATGTAGGTAAAACTCAGTCGTAAGTCGGTCGTGGCCTTTCTGCATCCGCCATTTCTCTTTTAGTGACTGATTTTTCACAGTTGCTAATACTAATCTGAAATTGTTGGAATAATACTTTGATTAGAGTTGTTAAAAATTTCTCACTCTACAATTTTGTCATTTGACTTGTTTATGTGAACGTCAATGCAAAATAACACAAAATGACCATTAAAGGTTCCACAGACAGTGTATGGCACAAAACAGACCACAAAGGCTGAGGTCAAAAGTCACTGTGGTTCGACGTATTAAACACGACAGTCAAGTTTTGCTCTTGTCCATCTGCCATGTTTTTACACAGGTTCATACCAAGTTATGCATATGGAGGTGTCAGGGGTATTGTATAAACACAGTATTTCACACTTACACTTGTTATGAGTCCAGAGGCAACAGAAAACTGCTCCACAAGAGAAATGGCAGAGTCAACTTCAGTCAATTTTTATCTTGTAAAAGTAAGGCTGTGTCAACTGCGAGTTGTGTAATTATAATTTCTTTACCAAAAACATTGATACTGTGAATATCTTGACCATTTTTGACATACAATGAGAGTACTTCAACAACCAACAAAAAGAGGAATGGAGCGATTGGGCATTGACCATTGGGCCTTTATGAACAGAACGAGGTATAAGAAGCTTGGAGTTGAATATGGATACAACATAACACAGCTTTGAGTATTTTTGTTTAGTATTTTTATATTTGATATGAATTTAGGTCCAAATCCAAACATTTTAAGTGCGTTAAAGAGAAAATTGTGTTTGAGATTGTCCAACGCCGCAGAGTCTATTAATTCAGAATAATCCAATACTAATCTAATATTTGAGCTAATGTGTCGGACATAAAAGTTCTCTGATTTTGTGTAAATCCCTTTTAAAATGTTGTGCATTTGTTCAGTCCCCAGAGGAGGTCCACTTTATTACAGCCTCATTAGCTCCTTTAGCATCTGTGAAATTAGACATAGTCATTAATCAAACAGGAACAATGACTGACCAATCACAGAGCAGTATGCAAATTAGACACAGTCTAACAAACTATGGGACTTACACAGGGCAAAACAAAACTAAAGACAAATTTAAGAAGGACATAAGTGGACAAGAAGAGACAGACAAAGAGAAACTGACCAATCAGAGAGCAATGTGCAAATGAGAAGACGTTGCTAAATAAGAACTAAACCAGAGCCCATATTAGTTTTCTGATCTGTTATAATGTTGTTTCCTGATCAAAAAACAAACCTGGAGTTTCATTCACACGTTTAACACACAAACTCTGCATATTTAGGCTGAGTTCTTCTCTCAAACAGAAAACACGGTGTTGCACCTTGTGATGTCGTGGTAATACAGGAAGTGCTCCACTGTGTTTTTAAACTCCATACACCTTCACTAGAATCATTTGGCTAATTTCAGCACTCACAAGAGTATGTTTTGTATAATATTTAAAATAATTAAAATATAATTCTCCCTTGCAGGACTCAATCAGGACTACAATAGGACTAAATCAGGACATGAACCAGGACAAAGCAGGTCTGAACCAGGACCTTGGACTCAGCCATGGCCAAATATGACTTAACAGAAATGTTCTACAGGCCTGAACAAAATCTCTATAAATCCTATGGAGGGAAAAACAGGTTTAAACCAGGACTAGACTGAGTGTTCTCGGTGGCAACATTTGACTGTGATTTTTTTTTTCACACATATTTCAAAATGGGACTAAAGTGGATCTAGATATGAAACTAAACATGGACTAGACCAGAACTAAACCTAAACTAAAACAGCACCTGGTCAAGTTTACTAAATCTGGACTAAAAAAAGTGTGAAGATAAATAACTTAAAGGTGCACAGTGTAACTTTTCTGATGAAGGATTTCTCATCTGCTTGTCTCCATGGTGATAGTCGCTTTGCCTGAGATGTCCCACAGCGTTGCTTTCGACAAATATATCTTGTATTTATTCATTTACAGGTGTTTTTATTTTTCAAAACTACCTCAAAAACACATTGTGAGGAGGCCCACACTTTGGCTCACCAGAAAAGTTACACAATGTAACTTTAACCCTAACCTCAAAATTTGCAACAGAGCTGACTTTTGATGTGGTGAATGTAAATGAGACAGATCTTGAAAAGCTAGGATTAAACTGGGGCTAAACTTGAATTTACCCCCCAAATTAGCATATGCAAATTAATCTCCGCCCTTTTGCCCTTTGTCCCGCCTCCTGTCCGTCAAACCTTTATCGCCACAGTTACAGAATAATAAAGTGCCTAGAAAAGCAGATTTATGTGTAAGTCTCATCTGCTCCGAGATCTAGAAAAACAACATTGAAATATCCCTCAAACCAGACCAGATTCAGACCAGACCAGGGTTTTATTTGAGTCTAATTTAAACTATATATGTGCGTCTTGATTTAGTGTTATGTGAGATGTTTGCCGTCTTATCAAACAGAAGGTGCAGAGGCGGATCAGAGCGGCCCCAGGGCCCTAAAGCTGGAGGGGCCCCTGGGGACGGGGTTATTGTTCAGGTCTCTGGACAGTATTGATATGGATGCTGCTTTAAAGCAATTATATTTTGTATGTGTGACTTTGTATTTCTGCTGCTATTGCTGGTACTACTACTGCTACTACAGCTATTACTACTACTACTATTACCAGTACTACTACTATGATTACATGCAGTAAAATGTAGACATCAAAGTATAGAATCAGCAAACGAAAAGTAATTCCACCTCATAATGACTTGAATGTGTGAAAATGTTTACATGGGACACTACTAATACTGCAGCAACAACTACTACTACTATTACTACAGCATTTTATTTGCTATTAAATACTACTACTGCTACTTTTGCTACTACCACCACTATACTACTCTTTGTGTACTACAACTTGTTTTTACTATTACTATACACTTTTGCCCCCCTGATACTACTACTATGACTACTACTACTTTTACTACTATTTCTAATACTACTCCTACTACTGTTAGTACAACTAGTATTTTTGAGATCCTAGCCCAGAGTACCCACTATTACTACTATTTTCTTTGTCTACTACTACTCTTACTGTATTCACTTGTATATTTTTACTGCACTTGCTCCCAGAGCCTGGAGTTTTATCAGCCTGTATTCTTTTAACGATGGAGGAAATACTAATTGAATACACTCAATGTTAAAGGCTTTATAATAGTAAGGCCTAGTATCTCAAACGTATATATGAA
>KN495690.1:0-18300 GCA_000787155.1 Scartelaos histophorus
TAAATTTAATTGAATTGAATTGAACTACTTTGAGTTATTTAACTTTTTTGCTACATAATTCCATATATGTAACAAAAAAATATGGAATATATACATAATATATTCCATATTTTCTGTATTTATATAAGATGTAGAGGTAATGTAGATGTGCATAATAGTTAGGGTTAGGGGAGAACTTTTGTAGAGCAAGTGGACCACAGCTCCACATTGTTCTGACCTCGCCCTGTGGCTTTAGGGAGGAGCTGGGCCTCATGTCCTGTGACGACATCAGTCGCTACAGCTCCCAGCCCGGCTCCAAAGGCTCCGAGGCGGTCAGCTACTATCTGGACCAGGAGAGTGGCCAGTACTTCTCTCTGCTCGAGGGAGAGGGACCCCCGGGACCTGATTATGACCGAGGACGAAACACAGGGGTCCGCAGAAGAGACAAGACCCCCACCCACGGTAAAAATACTCTCTGCAATCTTCTGGTTGAACAGGCATGTTTCCTTCCACAACCGTGTCATCGATGTATTTGGTAAAACTAAAATAATAACTACACACTAACTTCTATAAATTAGTAAGTATGCAGAGTTTGTTTTGTCTCATCTCTGCAGGCCAGAGCTTTAGGATCTTTGCAACTTTTCTGACAAACATCATATTTCAGAATATATTTGACCACATTCCAACATTGCAACATTTCAAATATTTTTGCTATTTTGTCCATAAATCAGGTCCTATTTCAAATATGGATCTCCAAATTTGCCCTATAACTGCTAACCTCAGTGAGCTTTATTTGACTGCATGTCACACTCCCTTAATCCTTTTCTTTAAACAGTCGATGGTTTGTACTGATTTAAATTACAGCTTTAGCAGTATAACACGCAGAATAAGACAGAATATTGTTTTGTTGTGAAGGAAACAATGGCACATTTTAAATTTTTGCCTTTAAGATAATTGCAATTACACTGGAAAATAATTCTGAAATTCTAATGCAGCAAAAAACCTATTCAGGAATTTGGCATTTTTTAAATATATGTTTTGACTTGTCTGTATTTCCTTTTTAAATACTACAACAACATACCATCTCTAGATTCCTTACCCATATAATCTGATTAGGTTCATTAAGTCTTCTGTATTAATTATATTTTAGATTCTTAAGTACAGACTTCTACTCATATCTCCACAGTTCTGCTACAATGGAGATGCTATTACTTTGCATGTAATGTTCCACAATATAAACTTATATAAGATGCATTTATTAAATTATGAGTTTTAATTGCTCAAAAGTACCTTTAAAAACATGTTAGTGGAGTCACCTCTTCACAGATCTCACTGGTAAACTGGCCTAGTGGCATCTCCTGCTTGTGGAAACTAAAATTTATGCTGTACTCTAGATTATTGGAGGTAAAGCAATGACATTTCTATTGAGACAAGTCACTGGCAGGCACCTTTAAACAGATTTTGGCTCCGTCTCTATACTTGGAGCAGTAGGACGACAGCGCCATCTGCAGTTAAGCCCGAAATATCAGGCCACCGCAAGAGGGAGAAGCATCTCATAGACTGGGACAACATGGGCACGGAGAGAAACTAGTGCCATTGTTGGATCATGGAAATGAGATCCAGAAACCCGCTCACCAGACTGTGAATCAGGACGATGGAGCGCACCAACTCTCTCACACCTGGCGCTGTCGTCCCACTCCTCAAAGTATGGAGACAAACCCCAAATCTTGTTAAAGCTTCTGTATTACACAACATGGACCTCAAAAATGTCAAGGTATGAAACAAAATAAACGTCTGTACATAAGAATCTAAAATATTACCCCCTCTCGCATGTTAAAAGAAATGACTACTCTTGATCCCACAGATAATATTATTGTGTAAAGCTTTAGTATAGTGTGTAGTTATATTTCTTCATGCTTTTTCCATACATATGTTGTGTTGATCACCTCATGCTTTTGCTTCACGTAACCACAAAACACCGATCACACGGCACAAGCTTTGTCCAGTCACAGTGTGTGTCCGTCACTGTCACAAATCACACGCTTCCTCTGAGATTCCCAAACTCTCGACGCACCGGCATGCTTATATGAAAATAGAAATGTGCAAGTGCAGGACTGTGGAATCAATCGCATTTTATTCCATTCAAGATTCGACGCTTTCAAATAGTTAGTGAAAGAGTTGGGGCTTTTTAATCCTCTGTCAGTAAAAGCAGGTGGTTCGGACTTTGAAGTAAGAAAATGGACTATTTTGCCTTAAATGTCTTGCTTTTGTTCATGAAATTATTGTTGTAATCCATTATATGAGCCATTATAGGGTCCACTACCAACAAATGTTACTGCTTTGCTTAGAATCTTCCACAGTATCGTGTTAAATGTACCTAGTTTGCATCTTTGAAAATACTTAAAAAATATGTACTTGTCGCCTTTTAACAGATCTGACCCTTACTTGTTTCCATAAAGAGAGAATTTGAAAGCAATACTGTGGAACCTTCCAACAAAGCACAAATATTCCCATGGAAACAGCCGGTAATGGATCCTCAACCAGAAAAGTTACATAGTGCACCATTAGAAAAATATATAAATTGGATCGGAAATTGCGATTGATCAATAGGAAGAAACAAAATACAAATTAAATAGCGTCTAGTCCTATGTAAGGATTATTTTAAGGTTCATATTTTCTCTAACTATTACTAAATTTACATCTAGAATAACATTTTAAGTGTTCTTAAAAGTCCTTTCGCTCAAAGATGGGCATGAAACTTTGAACCTTAAAAAGCTTTATAGAAGTTGTTTGATTCCTGCAGCGACCAAATGGTTTTATATTCCACTTTTAAAAATAGACTTTCCCCAAACTAATGAAGGAGGCCTCAGTTGCCCCACATTTGTGAAATATTTAGTGCTGTTCTATTTTTAGGCCTCTGACATCACAGCAGTGTGTCCCTCCTGATGTTAATGTAATGTGCTTCTGCCACATTTCATTACATTTTAACAGTTCAATAGTGAAGTTATAGTGTATTAAATATGTGGAACGCACATCTAAATACTATAGACGGAAGAAATGATCATACACAAACAACTTAAAGGTCCTATATGGCACAAAATTGATTCTTGAGAGCTTTTCTCACACTGCAAAAAAATAAAAATCTAGCCAAGATACCATTACTTGAATTAAGAAAGTTTTATCATGATTTGCATATATTTCACTTCACAAGTAAAATGATCTGCCAATGGAACAACACGTTTTGTACTTAAACTATGAAAATGCATCTTGTTACACTTAAAATAAGAAAAACAGCAACTTTTTTGCACTTAAAATAAGAAACCAAATTGAATGTTGCTTAAAAACTCACTTAGAGCATGTTAGTTGATTTTACTCAAGTAAAGTGAAATGCTCTTAAGTCATTTGAACTTACCTAGATTTTGCTTTTTGCTGTTAAAAAACATGCCTGGAGTCGTGTTTTGTTTAATTCACACATGTTTGAGTAATACTGCATTATTAGTCTTTTTATATCCCCAAAGCTCCACCTGCCTCAACTTGTGATGCCATGAAGCTCTAGTTTTCAAGTTCACAGTTACCTTTTACAGTTTGTTCAATATTTGTTGGCAATTCCATGGCTGAAATGATCTGAACGGTCCTAGTGAAGGCGTAAAACACAGTGGAGCATTTCCTGTATTACCACATTTGTTTGTCACTCAGTTTGAGAGAATAACTAGGAAGGAGAAGGCCTAAAAATGCAGGATTTTGTTAAACATGTGTGAATGAAACTAAACCAGGTCTGTTTTTGATGAGGAAACAACATTATAACATAGATCAGAAAATAACGTATGATAGACCCTTTAAATAAAATATAAATAAAATCGAACTGGATTGTGAACACTGGGAGAACAGAACAAGTAAATTCTATGTCAAGGCTCCATTTAGGACCCAGTGGAGACCTGGGACCTTCTTACTTTGAGTCTGAAGCGCTAACCACTCTGCCACCTCCTTCCAAAACTTGAATCTTATGACGTCACCTTAAACCCAGTAATATCTTACATTTTAACTGTCTCCATGCACTTTGTACCAGTCCCAAAAACGTCCCCCGACCCCCACACACTATAACCGTCCTCCTGTCCTCCACCCGTCACATGTCCCAGTGTCTTTACCACAACATCCCTATAAGTCCCTCCCACCCCCCAGCTTCTCTAAATGCTGATTGGTCGTTCCAGGTGACCACAGACCCGTTTCCATGCCTCCCGAATATAACTGGATGGCCGAGCCCAAGGAACCGAGCATGGGCAAGAGAGGGAGCAGAGGTACACGTGCACACACTTCCACACTAACCCCCCCAAAAACCTCACCAAAAGTAAAGTCCGAGCGCTTCAGACGGGCTGCCATGCTTTGCTCCATTCTCAGCACATCTCATATGCGGTTCTTCATGGTGCTATGGTTGTCACTGGATACATAACAGCCTGCTATGTATCTGACAGAGCGGCAAATCGACATAAATGCAGCCAATGCGTTTATACAGCTGCTCTGTGAAGGTAGGTCTCATGATATGGTGTTGAATAAGCAAATATAATGTGACAAAAATGAAGTTAGAGGTGTACTACTGTCTTGCTTTTCCTGAAATGTTACATGATATTGCATCTGACCTATTAAGCTAACATTTATTCAATTAAATGTGTAGTTTTCAGGAATTGGTACAGCACCGGCACTATTCAACGGAAATACAAAGATTAAACCTCACTTATTCTCCAAGGAGATACTGTAGGTTTCATGCCACACGGTGGAAAATATTAGGAACATTTTCATGGAAACTCCTCCTCCAGGTCAAATATAAGTCAGGTTTGTGGAGATGCAAGCCCACTCAGAGTAAGAATGGGAGTTTTACAATACAAAACACACAACCAAAATGGAAAAAAGTTGCAAACTGTGGCTTTAAAAGTGTATTATGTAATGTTTTGGTGGGGGATTGGCTACATTCTTTTCTCAGTGGTATTAAAATAATCTCAAAAACACCCATTCTCAAAAACTCATGGAAAAAACATGCATTCTTACCGTGAGCAGGGTCTTCTCTCCACTGAATGGACCTGTAACTTAGCCTGGTTGTTTCCATGGAGACAGTTAAGTAATACTGCGAAACATTACAGGCAAAGCACCGTACTAACATCTCAAAGGAGAGAAGTGTGTGTCAGAAATAAAATAAAATAAAGTCACATTTTAAGACTGCAGTCTGTATTTTAACTTCCAATAGTTTCAATATTATAACTCTAAAATATGACCAATTAGTCCTGGAATCCTGGAAACATCCATCCATCCATCCATCTTCTTCCGCTTATCCGGGGCCGGGTCGCGGGGGCAGCAGTCTAAGCAGGGACTCCCAGACTTCCTTCACCCTGGCCACTTCCTCCAGCTCCTCCGGGGGAACCCCGAGGCGTTCCCAGGCCAGCCGGGAGACATAGTCCCTCCAGCGTGTCCTGGGTCTTCCCCGGGGCCTCCTCCCGGTGGGACATGCCCGGAACACCTCCCGAGGGAGGCGCCCAGAAGGCATCCGGACCAGATGCCCGAGCCACCTCAGCTGACTCCTCTCGACGTGGAGGAGCAGCGGCTCTACTCCGAGCTCCTCCCGCGTGACTGAGCTCCTCACCCTATCTCTAAGGGAGCGCCCAGCCACCCTGCGGAGGAAACTCATTTCGACCGCTTGTATCCGCGATCTCGTCCTTTCGGTCACTACCCAGAGCTCATGACCATAGGTGAGAGTAGGAACGTAGAGTAGGAACGTAGAGAGCTTTGCCTTTCGGCTCAGCTCCCTCTTCACCACGACGGTCCGATACAGCGACCGCATCACTGCCGACGCTGAGGAGCTCCTGCCTCAAGTGGAGGAGTTTAAGTATCCTGGAAACAATTGAAATCTTTTTGTAATAAAATTTTTGGAGTTATTTTTTGTTTGTTTATTTGTTTGTTTTTTCATAGTTTCAAATGGTGCACTTTTTTATTATTTTACTTATACTTTACTTTATTTTAACTATCCACAATGAGCCCATATAGATGCACTGCTATATGTGAAATGTAACCTGATATTCTTCTTCTGAAAGAGCAACAAATAAACAATTAAGTGAAGAAATGGCGTTTAAACAATGGCTATAGGCACATTTTTACTATTTGATTTGATTTTTCCAAAACTAAAACAAAACTAGACAAAAAAAAAAAAAACAGGATAAAATAAAATCCTCCCACCCCTAACAACATTTCACAAACCACACACATACAAACCACTAGACAATCAGACATCAAGAGTTTCTGTGACTAATTTTAACCTGTTGAGGCGTTTTGAAGCCGCTCTATTGTATCTGTATTCAGGCGAGGATGCTCCGCTCTGCCATCACAAAGTCTATGAATAACATTAAACCAGTGTCTGTCTCTCTCACCTCCTGAGCTCTTCTCTTCTCTCTCTTTTACGCTTTTACATGAAATAATATGGATAGTAAACAAATCAGGCAAGAACATTTTCTCTTTCCAAATAAACTTTCAGAGCTTGTTAGTCGTTGAGATTTCCAATTTGGCATGAACAGTGTAAACAGATAAGCGCCATGTCCGGATTGTGGATCACTATCAAATGGAACAGATCTAAAGCCATCTATCCATTTTGATTTGGCGTGAAATACTCTGCGCTTTTAGTGGGATATGAAACTTGTCTTTACTTAGCTTTAGTGGATGTGAAATCAGTAATAGTCAACTTAAAGGTTATAGATTACGCAAAAAATGGAGGGTTAAAATTTCAGGGTAAAATATTCTAGAGTTTTTTACCCAGAAAGTGTTATTTTAACTATTTGAAAGTTAAATGGGGCTCGAGTTGGGGTTATTTGCCAGGCTTAATAGGGATCAAGTTAAGTTCAGCTTCCCATAGTGTTAAATCAACTTCTCTTAGTGTTAATTTAGCACCTCCCACCCACCAGAGAAGATAATTTTATCTTAAATTAACTAAAACAAAGTGTAAAAATAAGACACATCTCAGAATAACCCTGCAAAGTGTTATCCGTTTACTCTCAAAATGTTAATAACTCTTGATTTTGAGATTAAACGAGAACTTTGGTTCAGTGTCACTTAATTAACATTTCCAAAAATATTAAATTAACTCTAGAACAGATTGGACTCACATAAACTCTGAAAAAATGTTAAAATTAACTCTGTGAGAGTCAATTTTAACACTCCACTTTTTGCTGTGTGAGCTTTTAGTCATGTAAATATGCTGTTACTTCATCATCTTATCCATGTTTAGCAGAGATTGGGAATTCCAGGGATGAAATTATCTGTATGATTCCAGCAAAGGTGCATGGAGTTTAAAAACACAGTGGAGCACTTCCTGTATTACCACATGACATCACAAGGTGGAACAGCGCATTTTCAGTTTGAGAGAAGAACTGAGCCTGAATATGTGAATTAAACATCCGTGAACGAAACAAAACACTAACACCAAATGTTAGTGATGTTTGTGATGAAGAAACAACATTATAACATGGATCAGAAAAGATGAGCCCTTTAAAATTCAGTGACATTTTTAAATTAATGACTCATTAAGTTTGTGAAAGAGATTTTAAATGAAATATAATGTGTCTTGTGTTCATTAGTTACAACATGGCTGATTAGGTCCCAGAAAGCAGTCACTGTTGAGGAATTCTTAATCATTTATATCTTTTAATTAAAGTCCAAAGATTTTAACTTCATGCATGAACAAATGAAAAATATGTTCTAAAAATAGGCCAAAAAAGTGAATTTGAAATATTACTGCCAGTGCCTGCTTAGAGTTTTTGGTGGTTTTTCATTGTAAATATTTTAATGAGTAAACTTTATTGTCAAATCAAAACAATGCCCTTTCTCATCATCTTTTACATCGGCATTTGCAATAATAATAAAAAGAATAAATACACATCAGTTTAAGAAGCTGTTACGATGATAGTAAAAAGTAAAAGACGATGAAAATAATTAGTTTAAGTTTAGGTGATTATTAAATGGAGAGAAAAGAGAGATAGAAAAGGGAAATTAAATTATAAATGGTCCAAAATCTAAATAAAATAGTCATGGGCATAGATTTTTTTTTTTTTTTAATCTAGATTAATCTCATTGACAATTTTTTATTAATCTAGATTAACGCTGATGAGTCGGCAGCTAGTGCCAATCCACTGAGCAAGAAGGTTAGTTAGCTTGTCTTAGTGGCAATACACTAAGCAAGAAGGTTAGATTGCTTGTCTGATAAAGTTGTGCTGATTGGCTTGCCTCAGTTGCACTCAAACAAAGTAATTTGACGGCGACTCTTCCCCGGTGTTTCAGTGCTTGACCTGGCATCAGTATTCGTTAAGGGATGCTTTGCGTTTAGGTGGTATTTGAGAGAGGTAGAACTCCTACAGTAAACTAATTCCGCATTGCATAAAGTGCAAACAACCTTAGACTTGTCAGTGTCTCCACTGGGAAGTTTTTTAAAAATTAATTTTCCCTGAGGCAAACCCGGAGGCTTCATAGCTGCATCCATGTTGGCATGTGGCGTTCGTTGTGGTATTTCACAGTAGCTACAGGTTTGAACACTCGTTGCCCCCTACAGTGCAATTCGGCGAGGTATACATCCACGCTAAAGGTGAAAGTCATCATAGTTCGTTTAATATAGACCCAGCTCCCTGCCCAACTTTGAGAATAGATTAACGCCGATATTTTTTCTGTCGCCCAATGAGACTCCCACATTATCGCATCACGTTAACGCCGATAACGGCCCACCACTAAAATAAAAGGAGGCCTAGCAGTGTGATTATGCTGCACTTCCACATTACTTTGTTTAAGTGTTATATTCTATTGTCTTAAAAAAGCCATAAAAGCCATAATAAACCCATAATACAATCTACACTGTAAAGCATTAGATGTACAAAGGTTTTTTCTGTTGTACTTTTTCTTAAACATATATGTCATTTTGCGTTCAACCCTTTACAAATGCATGCTCCTGATCTTGTTTTTTTTTTGGTTCTTATGCTGTTTTAACTCCGGCCTCTCCTCTCTCCTCCTCTTTGTCTGTAGATTCAGATAACTCCCTGCTGCGTTACCTGAGCGACGATAAAATCCTGGTGATCGAGGAGGAGCCCGAGGGCCCGGGGAGAGAGAGCAGAAGAGACTCCACCAGACGCTCCCGACGCAAGAGCAGAAACCCCAGCAGCCCCAGCTACCCCCTCAGCCCCTCCCTCCTCTCCTCCACCCTGCGCCTCGACCAGCCTCTCGACGCACTCTCTGTAAGTACTAGAAGTAGTAGTAGTAGCAGAAGTAATAGTATCAGCTCTCCTTAGCTTAGTGGTATCTTAGAACATCATTATCAGTTTAAGAACTTGTTAGTCTTTTCTTCATGGAGCCAGTATATACACTTACAATACTTTTGGCAACATTTTCAAGGATAATTAAAGGTGGATGGCAACCTGCTCTTTTATATTTTATGCTCTGAAGCTATTAAGATATTACTGCATTTTAATTTTAGCACACTGCATTAGCTAAACCATTCGTCTTTTCACTATCAACTTTTTATATGTGGTGATAGTGTACACCTTTATTCCACTTTGTAATGTAGATTCTGTCGGCTTGTGTGTTCTTTAGAGGAGAAATAGAACAGTGAGGAGAAGTTTTGTGACTGTAAATTCAACCCAACCTGTTTTTTTACATAATTTTCGGATCTATTTTATAATTATATATAGTTGTTTCCTTATCGCAAACAGACCTTGAGTTGTGTTTTGTTTCATTCACACATATTTTACACAGAAATCCTGCATATTTAGGCTGAGTTCTAAATATGTCTTGTTCTTGTTCTTGATGTAATGTGGTAGGCTAATACAGGAAGTGCTTCACTAGAATCATTTGGATGATTTCAGCCCTGGTATTGCCAATCTCTACTGAACTTAACAGAAAAAGTAGCTGTTAACTTGAAAACTACAAGATGTGGACAGACTGATAACGCAAAGTTACTAAAAAATATGTGAATGATTCAAAACCCAACTTCACGTAGGTATTTGCTTAATATAAGACCTTTAATGTTACTTCTCTGATGACAAGGACAGTTGCAGGTGGAGCTCAGGTACAAGCAGGACACAGCACATTTGTATTCAAGGTTGTACTCAAACTCCTTATGTCCTTCTCCTCATAAGACCAAATATTTATTCTTTATCGAGGTACACAGTGCTTTTACTTTGACGCTGAAATCATACTGATGCTTTTGCTTTTTAATATAGGGTCTGTATCACAAAAATGTACACGTAATAATAATGTTTTTCATATCGACACCTTCCTAAAATAATCACATAAATAATTTTTTCAGGTTTTTCAGGAAACACAAAAAACTCCCCCCAAAATTGAAATTATGGCATTTTGTTGCCCAAGTAAACTTAGGCATAAGACTAAGTGACTTATGCTCTTATTTTAGGAAGGTGACAATATATAGTCCCCTTAAAAGACAAGGTTAAATCATGACATATTCAGAATATAGTATTTACTTTGCAGCATTATTTAATTGTATTAGTACAGGTGGAATAACTTGGACATCCAGCAGGAGTTTTCATAGTTTAGTTATTTAGTTGACGACTTCTACTTCTACTTGACACTTCTATTTGAATTATAAGAAGTAGCTGCCCTCAGCTTGTATTGTGTTGCCTTGTGCCTGTGTGTGTGTGTAGTCCTCAGAAGGATCTCAGGTACATGAGCTGTTCTCATTTGTATTCAAAGTGTACATCTCCTGACTCCTAATGCCCCATCTCCTCAGACAGGTCTGATTATAAATACAAGTTTATTCTGGACAAATACAGCGTCCTTTCTCTCTCCTCTCGGTATCCCTCTCTCTCTCCTTTTCTCTCATCCATCTTCTCTATCTCTCTACCCCCTTCTCTCCCATTTATTTCATTTTTCTCTCCCCTTTCTCTCGCTTGCTTCTCTCTTTACTCCTTCCTTGACTCCCCTCTCCTCTTTATCTTAATCTGCTTTCTCTCCTCCTCTTCGTCCTCCTCCTCTCCTCTTCCTCCCTCTCTCCTTCCCCTCTGGAGCGGATGTATGACTCAGCATCAGGCAGACCAATTACAAGCACTGCTGTCAGACTGTGCTTAAAACCACACACACAAATACATAGTGTTTTAACAGCTTGGCCGACACCAGCCTCTCTCCCGCTCTCACTTTTCCCCTCTCTCTATCTCCAGCTCTCATCTCTCTCTTTCTCTCTCTCCGTCGGCCTTTCTCTCCCTCTCTCTGATGACTCTGGTGACTCACTGCCATTTGCACATCGAGTAATACAGTATGTATGCTGCATTGACAAGCATATGCTAATCACTGGCTTTAGCTGAGCACGAGTTGTAAAGGAACTCAATGTACTATTTTAATTCGACATATTTTTAGGCTTGCATGAGTGAAAGGGCTTTTAAGAACACAATAAGGTGTTTTCAGTACGTACAAAACTATATAAAAAAGACCTAAGACCTAATACAAAGTGCTTACTCTGGGGGATGATGGTTTTATTGTTTTCCCTAAAATGTTCCAGAGTATGACATTAAAATGATGTAATGTGCATTCAGTTACAGGTCTTTTTTACTGCCACAGGTGCACCTCTCTACAGCTCTAACCTGGACTTGTAATGCCACCTGCTTGTCTCCATGGAGATACATAGGTCTATAAGTTAATAAAGTAGAGCAAAGAAATAACATCTCCAGAGAGTAAAAGACTGCGAAAAGTTACAAAGTGCGCAGTTAAAACAAATATGCAAGATGTGGCCACTGACTGTATAAAGAAGTGTGACGTCAGCTTCAGTCAAATGAAGCTCACTGAGGCTTGCAGTAATAGGAGCAAATTTGGAGCAGACTTACAAATTAGGAATAGGAATTTTTTCATGAACAAAATAACCCAATACAATAATAATAATAATAATAACAACAACATCAAACTTAATATAATGCTAATATGCTAATGCTAATAATATAATGCTTTTTTTTTGGACGCTTAAAGACGCTTTACAAACAAATAGGAAGTAACCCTGAGGAAAATGGGGGGAGTTTTAAGTTATGATTTGAAGTGCTGCAGTGAGTCCAAGTTCCTGATGGATTGTGGGAGTGAGTTCCAGAGGGAGGGGGGCGGCGGCAGCAAAGCCTCGGTCCCCCAAGGTCCGATGCTTTGTCCTGATGAGGGGAGGTGAGGATGTCGGTGTCGGCCGGTCTGAGGCGGCGGGTGGTACGGTGCAGACGGAGGAGGTCAGCGAGAGAGGGAGGGGCTAGGTTATGGAGAGACTTGTAGGTGATGAGGAGGAGTTTGTATCGAATGCAGTATTGTACGGGGAGCCGGTAGAGTTGCTAAAATCCATCATGTTGGGTTAATACGAACATTTTAAGACCTTTAAGTGACGAGGCTCACGGTGGTAGTTACAGAGAGGAGCAAAAGATTTTCAAAGTAAAGTTAACTGGAAACAGAGTCAATGGAGCCATAGCTACTGGATTAGCTATGTCCATTTACAGTATATGGAGATGACACATTTTAATGATGAGTATGAGTGTATTGAAGTGAATTGCCTTGGAGGGAACATAGGCTTATGCTTATATCGACAACCTTCAATGAAATAAGCTAATAAATGTCATTATGTCAACCTTGGATGGCGAACAAACATCCTATACCATTCTTGAGAAGCTGATGTGCTATAATTGTGTACATTTTTTAGCAACCGTTTATTACTTGTACCACCATTACTTCTTTCAAAATACATCCTGCTGTTTTGGTTTAACAATAACACCAGTTCTGTCTATCTCTCTCAGTCTCTTGCTTTGTCTTTTTAACTCACCCCCCTTTCTCCTTCCCTCGTCTCAAACCTTTCCTTTCTTTTTTTTTACTAATTACAAATACTTGCAAATTCCAAATGTTACTGTAATTGAGTAAATCTTTAGCCACCGCTCATTACTCGTGCTCTTATTAAAATACACCCTCCTCTTTAGCAACAATAACACCAACGCTGGCTCTCAACAGAAAACCATTACAGGGACAATGCAGTACATCATGTCCAGGGTAAAAACGCTGAACGGTGGAGCGATGGTTTATTAGGGAGGTTATTGTACAAACAAATGAGATCCTATTTATAATCTGGCGTAACCATGGTGAGGTGATTCAAAGTGCTTTCTGTTACAGCGAGGGGCGGACACACTGCGGGCGGACACTACAGACAGGTTAGAGTGCCTTTGCCGTTCAATTAATATTATTATTTTTATTATTATTATTTGAGAGAGAAGAAGACTAATGTAATCATATTTGTGTGTGTTATTTTAGCAGGTACTCGGGGTCCAGCAGCTCCGGAGCAGCCTCTATGCGAAAGGTGAATGACAAAACTATAGTATTGTTACTAGCTGATACTACCAGTTACTGCTACTATTGTATTTTGTAGCAATTTTGTTGCAATGGAACATGTGTAATTGAATAAATGCAAGACTGAAAAGTTTAATACTATACTGTGAAACATCTCCATGGCGACAAGCAACTAGGAAATAACATAGATTGTATAAAGAAGTGGACTAAGGGAGTGTGACGTCGCCCTTCTCCAGTCAAATGAAGCTCATGGAGGCTTGTAGGGGTGAATTTGGAGCCAACTTCCTTATTTAGAATTTCAGAGAGTATCATAGCAACCAAAGGGCCAATCCGAAAAGAGGATGTTGAAGGTTTTGCCAGTCAACCTGTTGGGACCTCGGTAAAAGCAAGCAGCTCAGTGATCTGTTATTAATGTGTATACCTTGATTAATGAACAAATTAGCTAAATAAAAGCACCCTAATCATGTAAAGTGGGTTAATATGAACATTTTAACACCAAATGTTTCGATATAAAGTCAATTGGAGCCAGAGACAGTGGAGTCCTTGCTCACTTTGCATTGCTCTATCTGCCATTTAAAAATAGTGGTGTTATTGAGAAGTATAGGGTTAAATGGTGGCATATACTGTAGTGGGCAGTGGTGAAGCAAATAGACAAATAGTAGAGAGGATTTTATCTAGGCCAGGAAAGCCTTGAAGATGGGATTAGCAACCTCCGACTCACACTTGGTTAAATAAAGGTCATATAGGCTACAGCTATATGGTTGCTATTATTACATTAATCTTCAATTCTATACTGTATTAGGTCGGCCATCCCTTTGCACTAAACCATGGGACAGTTAGACAGAGAATGGCAAATAAAATGCTACCGATTTTACGCTTCAAAATTGTTAAGATTCTTGTAATTATCACCTACGGCTGAGCGATTTGTGAAAAAAATATATTGCTTTTTTTTTTTCTTACAAGCATGACGATTGCTGTCAGAGTTGCAGTTTTTGTTTTTAATCATACAATGTTACAGGTTTATATTTTAAACACATCCAGAACAATTGATGAAAGTGCTGGAATAATGACAAACTAATACAAGAACCACATGTACAGACTTAAACAAAGCAGGTTTTATACAGAATAAGACAGGATATGTTGCAACCTTTGCCATTTCCTAATTGCATCCATTCAAATTGTAATTTTGATTCAGCATTAATCTTGCAGCCCAAGCCACCAGTCTCTTATCATGATATCAGCTTTCTCCTGGCAACTGCAGCAATAAAGATCAATTGTGTTCAAGAATAGCTCACGCAGTCAGGAACAATACCTGTGTTGAAATCCTTTTAGTGTCAAATTTAGATTAAATCAGCAGCTTATGTTAAAGTGTGTATATTTAGGTTACTATGACACTGCGATAGTCGTGAGCTTTTCGTGCTTGTGAGTCAGACCATTCTTAGAAAACACATTTATCAGATACTGGAATAAATATCCAAGAAGAGGAGTCAGTGGGGGGCTGTTGTTTACCCATATTTTAAAGGTGCATTATGTAGTTTTTCTGGTGGAGAGTATATGCCATTTGCTTTTCTTATGGGGCTCTTACTGCTCTGCTTGGAAACCGGGTCTATAAGCAGTGGCAAGTGGGTTAGCTATGTCCATTTATATATACAGTCTACGCATTAAACATATATCTTGCTTTTATTCAGACCTCATGTAGTTTAACGCCATTAACGCCACAACAGCTAAGCAAATAATATAAAAAAATAACATCATATTTAATGAATAAATCAAGCATTGCATTTATATAGAGCCTTTCAAAACACCTAAAGTGCTTTACACTTCAACATCTCATTGGACACTATTCGATGGTCATCTCTCCAAAAGAAATCTTTAAAAATGATAAAAATAATAACCTGTGAACTATATGTACCACATGGTTCGGTCTTGGTTTAGTTTAAATCCAAGAAGCAATTTTCTACGTGCATGTGTGGTTTTCCTATTAAGGGATGTATGTAGGCCACTGTTGCAAAAGTGTCAGATATATTTAAATAGTGCATATAACAGAGCTTCGATTCAAATAAATAAATAAGCACAAAACACGTGAAACCTTTCTGATGTATTTACCAAATGGACTGAAATAGCAGTAAAAGTGACTCAAATTGCCACAGTCACACCAGCTCTCAAGCCTCCATTACAGGTGCAGTGCATTTTCTGGGTATATAGTTTTATCCCATGAGCCTGGAGTACCCATAATTCTCTCTGTTGTATGTCCGATGGGATAAAAATAACCTAAATGTGAAAAGAGAGTGACCGCTGTGCCTCCAAATGTGAAAAATGCATTTTCAAGTTCATGGGTTTTTTGTAACTATTTATAAACCTGCTTTTTGTCTCTGTCTCTTTCAGTCATTTCATTACACCTCTCTACGGACAAAAACCAAAAAGAAAAAAGGTAAGGTGCTGTCAGGACATTATCTATTTTCTGCACTATATTGGCATGTAGGGAGTTTATACACACATATTTTATGGGCAAAATTATTGTAATTTGGTGAAATTCAAATTCAAATTGTTCTTAGTTCTCTTTCAAATATTATTTCTGGACAAATTTTCAATTAACTTATTATATTTCTTCAACAGGTGTAAAATTTATGTGAAAGTTGAATATTGCCCAGTTCCTTCTAAAACTCCTAAACTGTTCATTTAGAAAGAAGCAAGCGATTGTAATTAATTATTGAATCTCTGTGTTTTGGCATCTTGTAAATTATTCACAAATCATTAGTCATTGTAGGTAAAAAATAAAATAAAATAAAATAAAAAACAATTTAATTAATTGATTCTAAAACTTGTCTTTTGAGACTATATAAATACTGAAAAAATATATGCATGGGCTTTTCCTAATGCATTTTATAATAGCATATTCAATAACATAACTTGTAAAAGACCATTTGTAGTATTTTTAGTTGAATGCAATATAGACATTGTTAAGCTGAGATCTGATCGAGTACTTCTATTAATATGGACATTAAGTAACAATAGTGCTGTACACTGGGCCTACTGTATATTGTTTTACATTTAACATATTGTTCTGTTCGTGTCTATAATCCAGGCTCTCTGACCAGTGCAAGTCGGAGGAGGATCTCGTGTAAAGACCTGGGCCACGGGGACTGTGAGGGCTGGCTCTGGAAGAAGAAAGACGCCAAAGGATATTTCACTCAGAAGTGGAGGAAGTACTGGTTTATCCTCAAGGAATCCTGTCTCTACTGGTACACCAATCAGAACGTAAGGATTTATCATTTTAGTTTTGAAAAGAAAACATTGGATACACTTTATTTGATCTGCAGGAGAAATGATTTGGACACAGATCACAATATATTATAAAAGTAAAGAGCAAAAATATAAATGTTATTAATAAAATAAAATAAAGCAAAAATAACAAGATGTGGTGTCAAATAAGGCGTAATTATATACATTTATGCACAAGTAATAATAAAATATAGAAATATAGCACTACAATTAACCAAGTTCACACTAAAATTGACAAAAAGACTATTTACTTTAGAGAAAACACCAGGTACACAGTTAAATTATGGTAAGTTATAGTTTTTTGAATGAATAGCATGTATTTTAAAGCTTTTGTTAGTATAAACTGTTATGGATCCAAACCAGACCTTCTGTTATGGATCCAACTCAACAAAACTCTATCTATATATTTTTTTTTATCTCAATAATCACAGCTAATCTTATCTGATTTTCCACAGTTGACCTTTCTGTGATTTTAGTACAGTCCAGGTGGAAATAAAAGATGACCTTTGGAAGAAACGCTGTCAAATTTCTAAAACAAGCTCATGACATATGAACCGTATATGAATATGATTAACGCTGTGATCAAGTTTTTTTAAGATATTTTGTGCCTGAAATGTTGGAATGTTGTTTCCTCATCAAAACCTAAGCAAAAGTAACAGAGTAAATTACTACTCAAACATGTGAATGAACCGAAACACAACTAGGGGTAGGTTTTTGATAAGATAACATTGTCTAGATAACAAAAATAACATGCTGCAATAAAAATACACAAAGGAAGGATATAACGACTATTTCTTCAACATTACATTCCCATTTTAATATTTTGCTGAAAGAAAGGAAAATTATCACTTTCATTCAAAAACACTACTCCTTTGATAGAGACAATTATGTAATTACTTAAGCACGAAATGTGTTAAAACTAAGAAGAACAAAAGCAGCATTATCAGCCCAAATCCACTGGAGTACTATTGGAGAGCAGTAGCTGTATTTCTTCACTTAAATTAACTTAATAAAACATGAGGAAAGAGTCATAATGTGCAAATACTTTATTATTATTGATTCCATATTAGTAACTTCTCCTTAAAGAGCCTATATTACACTATTTTTTGATGCTATCATGTTTTTTACTCATCAAAAACATTCCTGGAGTTGTGTTTTGTTTCATTCATTAAAATCTTCTCTCAAACTGAAAACACCACCTTGTGATGTCATATGGTGATACAGTTTGTGCTCCACTGTGTTTTCAAACTCCGCTCACCTTCACTCTTCACTAAGGATCATTTGGATCATTTCAACCCTGGAATTGCCGCTGTTTATTGAGCAAAAAGTAAAAGCTGCTTCTTAATATGAAAACTATCAATTCATGACATCACAAGGTGGAGCAGAGCAGTTTGAGCTTTGCAGATGTAGACGAGGATACTTAATGAATGAAAGAAAACACAACTTAAAGTATATTTTTGAGGAGGTAATAACATTAGAACATGTCTTAAATCTCACAATAGTCGATTTTGCGTAATTTTTATAGCTACTTAGGGCTTGCTAAGTTGTAGTAATTACACAGTGTTAACATATTTCTTTATATAACTATAGAAATCTGGTGGTAACAACATTCCAAGCCTGGCGCTGTAAACATCATATGCTGTTTATGCTACTTGAGCCTCAGTGATTAATACGCTGCTCCCGATGCGACTGTATTTCTGTGTATTTCTGTAC
>KN495691.1:0-28146 GCA_000787155.1 Scartelaos histophorus
AGATTTTGCTCAAATACATGGGAAAAAGGTCCTTTAAAATGGTATAAATCAAGTACAGCACTTTTAAATACTTTATAACTTCCATTATCTCTTTTGTTAGACCTAAGAGACATTACACAGCTCTTCAGTCTTCATTTGCCTTCACCGTCAGTCAGGGAAATCAGGAGTTGTCAGTTCTTTGGGTTACAGCGTGTTTTGAGAGCAGAGCTGTGTCTCTTCTCTGGCACAGGTAAATCTGCACTGAAAACCATGAGTTATCTCCTCTGGACCTTCCACTGTGCTGTCCAGACCCAGCACCTGTCACCTTTTATAAATCTCTCTCTGCTCTTGTACTTTGTGGATGCTTCCTGCTCCAAATGCGTCGGGAGAAAATGTTGTGGTCCAGTTTTAAGACCTTCGAAGATAGTCGTAGTCTATTTGTCAAGACTAGTCAGTGTATAGCATAAACATTTCAGCCGACTCTAATATTGTTGCTATGCCTGGAATGTTCCAGGTATAGCATTAAACTAATCTAACTCCAAGCACTGCAAGAAAGCTTAAGATAGAAACACTTTAATCAGAAAATGACTTGAAAGTAGTAAAATGATCTTGCTGTATGGAAAAATAAACTACCTGTAGACTAGAATGAAGCAGTCTCAGAACTAGTAAGTAGGTAATAAATCTGAAAACAAGATGAATAACCTGATTTAAGTTTTCAATCTTGGCCAGATCAGAGAAATTTGCAGTGTGGAGTCTGAACAGGTGATGCAACCAGACGAGTGGTGTGTCTGCTCCATAAACTGTATATATAAATAGACATAACGTGTTAACTGCTGCATTCTAAACAGGAAGAGAACATAGACGTGCATCTGGTTCCATCTGTATTTGCTGCTGTCAAACTCCTCATTTTGGTCTTAAAATGTTAGTTTTAACAGATCCTACAGTTTTTATTTCACTTTTTTTTTCAAAAATCAAGATATAAACATTTGCTTTAATTCTGAATAAAAATAATTTGATTCTGAATAAAAATTAATTCAGCATGTAAGCACTTAATTCCTAATGAAAATGATTATTTAAAATGAAACTTAATCCCAGTAAGTAAGTGGGTGGTTTATTCTGACTTTAGAGCTGAATTAATCGATCCCTTCATTGAATAAACGTTTATTCTTCTTAAAAAATTATTCCAATTGGCGCCTCCAGTCGTGTCTTGGGACTTTCCTCCACTGCTGTTTGGATTTGCGGGAGCAGGATGCAGGAGTGGGCTGAGGTAGAGCGGCCTCAGTTTATCTTCTTCCTCCTTCTCCGACGCTCCTCCCTTCTCCTCAGCTCACAGACGTAAAGCGTGATAATACAATTCTCCTAATGCTGCTTCATTATCATTGGATCAACCGCAAAAAAAGTTTAGACCATGTTTGTGTCTGTGGTGTAATGACAAACCAAGATGACAGAAAAGCCAGTTGCAGCTGAAGTGTGTGTTTTCTTCCTGTAGACATAAATACATTGGTGTGCCCCTTGTCCTATCAGAACTCTTCTCAACCAGATATTTAGCCGAGTTAAATAAAGCGATTTAATGTGTTTTCCATGTAAACCTCATTTTGGAATTATTATTTCCATGTAAACTTGAAGGAGAATATTTTAATTTTCAAACTATTGAATTCAGAACAATTAATTCAGAATTAAAAAACATCATGTAAACGTGGCCACTGATATTAGACCTATTAGATGCCTTCTTGCCCAGGGGTCACTCCTGCCTCTTGTTAGTATTAGCAACAGGCTGATTGACAGCCAAGTTGCTAAACATACAGATACTTGAAATAATTGGTGGGTTTCAGATGACATCACAACATTTAATTCAGAACAATTATTTAATACAGATGGGGAAGCTGAAATGAATATTGTTAAAATGCAGATTTTTGTTGCAATACGTGAAAGTCTTGAGTATAGAAATAGAAATTATCTGATTTAATCTGATTTGTGACTTTATGCTTTATTTAAGTACAATGTGATTAATTGGGAAAACTTGTGCCCTCATTTGAGAGTATGACATCACATTCTAGAGTTTGAAAACCACCAATAGTATCAAAATTGGTACTGAAAAAGAACTGAAAGAAACTGTAGTGTAAAAATGCATGTTTGCTAATGAATATGTCGATAGAAACTAGGACTGAGCGACCTTTTACTCTCACAGTATCTCTCATTATATAAAAGTGATGCAACCTCTCCAAAATCCTCTCCCTTCTTCTTTTTCTTTAGTTCGGCGAAGAAGTTTGTACTTTTTCAGGTTTTGTCATCTAAGCATTTTGTAGCTCTTCTAATGTATTTCCTTTTTCATTTGTCGTGCCGAATGTGGCCGTGACGGATGCGTTTGGGTTTGCTTTGTATGCAGGAGAGCGCCAGAGCTGCCCTGAAGATAAAAGACTGCCAAATGAGCGACCGAAGCACGCAGACCGAACACGCAGGGCCAGAGGTGAGTCCGCACAAAAAAATAGACCCTCTCTCCACTGTTCAAAGCCTCTATAGCCCTCGACTGTTTATGAAAATGTGTGTTATGGAAGCACTTTCAGAGTATATATACACAAAGCCAACACGGATCTGCGGAAATCCTCTTTGAAATCTGTGCGGGACAATGCATCTCTCAGCAACACTGCAAAAATGAATATCTAGTTTTGATCTAGAAAATAGGAATCATGTTTTTAAACTAGACGTGTTTTTACTGGTCAATTCTTTATACCTAAAGAATCTTATCCTTAATCCAAGTCATTATAAAGCTGCACTATGTAACTTTCCAGGCCTGCTTGTCTCTACATAGATGTCATTGCTTTGCCTAGAATATCATTAAACCAATTAATTTCTATGCAAATAAGCAATTTGTGACAGAAGACCAAGTTACAGGTCAGATCTGTGGAGAGGTGACCCTACTCATACTCTACTCATAAGAAAGCATCTTTTTCAATGTATTTTTGAGCAGTAAAAACAACTAACTAATGATAGATACGTTTAAAGGGGAACTCTAAGCTAAAGATAAAGTCCATTGCCAGAGGTGGACAAATACTGTCTGAAGCCAAAAAATGATGCAGATGAGTGAGCCAGGTAGAGGGTTTTGTTTGTTAGACTCGTGGCTGTTGTAAGATGTGTTAGAAAGTGGTGTTAAGTTTCGTCAGTGTGCAAATTGGCATTTTACATGGAAGTTAAGAACTTGCCCCATCACTATGCTCGTTGGCGCTATGCTAGTCTTGACAGGCTCACTGCACCAGCGAGATTTCTGATTGGACAACACTCATCTGTGCGGTGTTTTGGCTTCTGACAGAATTCGACCACCTCTGGGAATATTCTTTAGCTTTAAATGTGCTGGTGTTCCCCTTTAATGCCATACTGTGGAACATATGAAGTAATGCAATAACATCTCCATAGAGACAAGTGGTCAACCATCCAATATAAAAGTTTCATAGTGCACTTTAATATATGGAATTAAAGTTATTTTTAAAGGTCATTGTTTTATCTTTTGTTTTAAAGTCTGCCACTTGCTTGCTTTTTTCCATGGGGATATTTTTGCTTAATGCTTTACGGAAAGGCATTAAACTAAACCAAATGACATACCCCTTTCAGAAAAATTACACAGTGCTCCTTTAACTGTAGATATTTCTATTTTTGCAGTGTTTCTTCCATTTTCTCCCTTTCTTCTCTATCTGAACAAAATCTTGCGCGATCCATCTTCGTCCTCTTAAAGCTGTTTCGCTGCACAGACTTTCAACATTATAAACCAGCACTCGCTCTTGTGTGGCGTTGAGTGCGGCGGAGTTTGTGTTTGTGCTGTCTCCCGCCCCCTGCTGACAGTTTGGGAGCGCAGCAGTCTTAATGGATGACTGTCTAAAAATGGGACCTGTAGCGGAAATGGGAACATGCTGGGGGCTATCCTTCTTCATTTGTCTTTGGCAATATGTTTTCAGCTCTGTCACCGTTTGCACACATTTACAAGATAAACATTGTTGCAGGAGCTGTTTTGTTGGTAAAATCTTGCATCTAGTATTATCTGGCAACAGGTCTAATTGCCCATAATTGTGCTCAAGTAAAAGTAAAAAAGAAGTAAAAACTACTCCTCAACTAGTAGTATTTTTATTTGCTAAATTTGTACTAGTACAGACATTGTATAAGCAGCTCTTGAAGTCAAAATATACCTTATATCAAATTAGAAAGCAATTTACTGTTTGATAATCATGCACATTAGCATGTTAGTTGTCAGTATCTTTACCGTGACTTCCTCTGAAAGTTGTGAAAACCACTTATAAACTCATTATCGTGAATAATTAGGATGCTCAGAATGCATAAGGTAAGTGAGGAATAAAAGTTCTGTTTTTTCTCATGTTTTAAGAAAATCAGGTACGCCGCCTTTAAGTGTGTGGGTGTAACATCTGAATGAATCTGAAGTAACAAACTGGCAACTAATTTGAAGGTTGTGTAATTGGAAAGATAATACACAAATCTGTCTTTAAGAGTCTTTAAGCTAAGAGTACCGTTACTTACAATGTCAAATATATTACCTGAGTAGGAGTAAAAGTATTGTGTCAGTACAGTGATTTAATTTGCCAGTCAGGTTTTTGTATCTGTGCACATTTCTACTTGTTTCATGTACTGACTTATCGGTATTCTGAGATAGGAAGTGCACATGTTCAAATCAAATTCTAATAACTATAGTAAAGATAATTTATTCATAATTACACTTTTTTGCATGATGTAATAGTTCTTTAGCTTTACATTGTATATTTATTGAAGCCAGTGTCCAATCAGAAAGCAGAATGAGCTCTTGGCTTTGGGTTGCCAGATCCTACTAATCCTACCCTCTCTATTTGCTTTGATGTGATGTGCGCTAATGGCATTATAGGTTAAAAGGCCCATATTGCACGATTTTCTGATCTGTGTTATAATGTTTCAAACAGAAAACACTCTCTTCCACCTTGTGATGTCATTTGGATGATTTCTGACCTGGAACTGCCCATCCCTACTAAAGAAAATGTAAAAGGTAGCTGCTAACTCGAAAACCACCAGTCCTTGACATCATAAATTGGAACAGAGCAACTCCAGATATGTTTTTGATGAGGTAACAACAGTATAACATTATAACATGGATCAGGAATTAATGCGATTTAGCCTTTTAAGTTGTGATTCTACTGTAGTTTTCAAAACAGCACAAGCACAACTTGACTTTAAAATCTGAAACTGTGAGTACATTTGTTATGATTCTAATGATTTAAGACGTAATAGTGTAAACAGTAAACAGCTCTATTTCTGATTTGTTTATTACATTGAGAAGGATCTGTTATGAAAATCAATAGTCGTACATGCAGCAGTCTCAAATTTCTTCATTACTATTCAAAGCCCAGTTTATTCCCAGACACCCGGAATAATTATAATTAAGTTAATTTGAAGTAATATCCTGACGATAATTACACTAATTTCCACACCAGTCGACGTGGAGAGTCTGAGCGCTGTTTAATACAAAGTGTAGATCTGTTAAAAGGACATTTAATCTGAGTGCTCCCTCCATTACATCTGCACTGTAGGTGGAAGACTTAGTTTTTCAGATGTAATGGGGGAATTGAATTAAATCAGGAAGAAAACTATAGGAAGAAAAGGCTATAAATAAGACGTGCCGGTCACTGGCCCCGTATTAATTAGATTAGACTTATAGACGATCTCCACTCATTTGCAGAAATTAAAGCCTTACAATGGAACCCCCAAAACAACAACTAAAAACATGCAAGTTTTCAATGCACTGAATTGTATTGTGAGCAGGTTTGCATCTCCACAAACCTGACTCTTATGGGGCCTGGAGGAGGGCCTTTTCCTGCTGTCACTATGGAAATATTATGCGAACAGAGAAGTACTAATAAACTGCTCCTTCTTAAATGAAAAAAAAAAGCTTCTTAAAACTTCTTAAAAAAGCAAAGTAAACTGTCCAATCAGTCCCCAGTCTTCCAGCTAACTCCCTCCATGCCTTCTCCTCTCTTTAATTTTTATTAAAACATATGGAAAGCTGTTGCGTGTAAATTTTGTTTAGACTTTGAAACTTATTTGATTCCCTCTACAAAGAATTTTCTCAGAACATGAACATAAATGTTTAAATGTTGATGCAATATGATCAAATCATGCTGAATATGCATATTTATCTTACGTTACCATATCATAATTTGCCTTTTTTATGGTTTTATTTTTTTTAAATATAATTCGATTTCACAACACAGTTACTTTAACATACAACATCAAATGTCCTTAAAGGGTTTTACAGTAAAATAATACAGAAACAGTTTTTAGTTTTCATACTTATGTGTGTCTTAAACAGAATCAAACACACAGAAAGCAAAGTGAAAAATAACCTGTTTGGAGCGGAGAACTTTTTCAGCGAAGTAGCTTTAGTCTCTGTGGAAACAGGAGAAACTCATGATTACATTTTTATGATCATTGTACATGCTGTACATGTAATTGAGGAGCCTGTTATTCTAGGTATAGTTCAAGCACCTCTTATTCTCTAATATGATAATGGACCAGAACAGAAACACAGTGAAAATTATTATTATTACAACAAGAACAACTTTATTGTACATGCATAAACAATACTCTCCATGTGCTGTTTTTCTTCCCCAAAATACAGTAACAGGTAGGGCATCTGATATAACTCCTACTGCCACATCACCCTGTAGAAACACACGATAAATGTTCACTATGAAGTTTATATTGGAAAAAAAAAACAAACTAAAATACTTTTAGTTGGTTTACTTTTTTCATCTGAGATCTGTGTTTTGTTGGTTATCAAACTTTATTGATCCACAAGGGAAATGATTTGGTCACAGTAGCTCAAACATCACAACATGCCATAATAGCAAAGAAAATACTGAAATATAAATAATAATAACACATTCTAAATAAATAGCAAGAAACATAGCAAGAGACGGTGTAAAATAAGGCATAATTATATAAATGTGTATACAAGTCAAAATAAAGGACAGTCCTAATAAAACAAGATAACTGGACTAATTGGGTCGATTAACAGACCATCAACCAAGGAATCGACTTATATTCTGATCTGATCTGATGCGCTCTTCTGATCTGTGTTCTAATGTTGTTTCCTCATCACAAACACACCTGGAGTTGTGTTTTGTTTCATTCACACTTTTAACACACAATTACTGCAGATTTAAACAGTAATTTTCTCCTACAGAAAACACTCTGGTCCACCTTGTGATGTCATGTGGTAATACAGGAAGTGCTCCACTGTGTTGTTAAACTCCATACACTTTCATTAGAATCATTTGGATCACTTCATCTGTGGTATTTCTAGTTTTTGAAAACCACTTCATGACATCACAAGCTGGACAGACCATTTTGCTCCTGGCAGATGTAGACGGTGAATAACACAGGACGACTCAGACATTTGCGAATGAAATAAAATATAACTCCAGGTGTGTTTTTAATGAGGTAACATTTTAACTGGACTTAAACCTCACAAGAAACCATTTTGTGTATTACAGAAGCTTTAATTCCAGGTCAGCAGATCTAACCCTGCTGAGCTGTTGTTTATACAAATACGTAAGTGGAGAGGATCTGGCCCGTGTTTGCTCCTTATGTTGCTCCAGTCTAATATAAGACGAGAATGTAGCTATAGAGAGGCCCATATGCTGCTGGCCGAGTGCACGGGCTTAATTAGAGGAGCAGCTGGTTGCCTGCTAGCGCGCGATGCTAGCACAGGTGACTTAGCTCAGCAGTGGCGTGTAGCATGTGCGTCCTGGATGGGGCCCTCCTCCTGCACAGAGCGTGACTGGCTATGTAGGTTAGCCACCCCACTGCATCCAGGCTAGCAACAGAAAGTGTGTCTACAAGTGGGACAGCTATTTCTACTCCTTCAGAGGTCACGCCCGCCTCCCCCTCTCTGTACGTTTACCATTCTCCTCTTCCTCCTCTCGTCCTTTCCTCGTACGGGACCCTAAAGTAAGCCTCTCTTGCCTCTTTAGGTTCTCCATTCTCTTTTCTCTCATCTGTTCAGTCTCCATTTTGTCTCGCAGCAGACGTCGTCCTGCTCTGATTTCCCCGGGCACCGAGTCAGTCCTGTCCCACAAGTACAACTCCAGGACTTGCTTCAAAGTTATGCAGCAACTTTAACAGGGTTACGTCGTCAAAGTGTGCCAAGAAGAAGGGATGTTATACTGCCTGTACCCCAAAGGCTCATGGGAGGAAAGCTCTTTAATATTATTAATGCTGTAGAATTAGTTGTAGTAGCCTGAGAGTGGAAGATAAGAGGCGTTTTTTAACTTTTATGTAAACACACCGGAGAACTTTATTTGGCATCAATTTGGGACCTTAGACATTATGATGTGTTGTCCATTCCAGGCTAGTACAGTCCTGTCTGGCTATGCTTCTGTTGTAGGGAGTATTATACAGACATATAAGGACATAGGCTTAGGTAATAAGCTGGCAGTGAGAGAACTCAGTGTACATAGACCTGTCTCTATAACAAATTTTGAAGCGCGATATGTTGGTATGGAGATATACTGTGATAATATTAAACTCTTTTATGTGAATGTCGCAATAACAATAATGCAAGATCATCCCTGTAAAACATTTTTAAATAAACCGTATCAATAAAAGGTCTGAGCTGCAACAAATAAATAGCAGAAAAATCAGCCAGAGCACCCAGTTGTCACACGAATATATCAGATGCTATAGTTTCAAGTTTGGTTTATGGCGCTATGTGTTTTAGTTGTTTTCGGTGCGTCGGGTGGAGCTCATGGGTGCAAGTCTCGCGTGCATATTAAAGAAGTGAGTTGTGTTTTAAAGAAAAGGCACACATATTCATCAACCTGCTTGCAGAGTGTTTTGAAGTAGCAGTAGAAGATAATAGAAAATATGCGTTTAAGGCCCAATTAGATGTTTATTTGTAATATCAGGAATTACTAAGTGCCAGGTGCTAAGAGCCAGCTAACAGCCCGCTATTATTATGGAGCTATTACCGCTTGTTTCCAACGGTTTGTTTTGCTGTGTTTATAGAGTATAGTATAATTTACATGTTTTCCCTTTGTTTGTTTGTTTCAGGACCACACATACACACACACACACACACACGCACACAAACAAGGTTCAGCGTTTTTAATAAAAGTTAAACGTCATCATCTTTCATCGCGCGTTCTTATTGATGCCCCCTAGCAGTTGCCGCAGTTATAAGACACACAACTATTTCTCCCTAAACACTAAATCCATTTTGACTAAACTGTGTATCTTGTGTTTTAATAGCATCATATACTGTTCCCAGTCTTCTTTTGGTAACTTCATGGCAAACAAGGTAAATTAGCAGCTTTCTGGGAAAAAAAAAAACTAAATAAGTGTGTGCTGCCTTTTTTAGCCTCTATGGGCTGTATAAATAAATAGCTAAACCACTAGCCGCCACGTTCCAAGTATGAAGTGAGCATGGACGCACTTCCTGCTCCATCAACTCTGGCTCATATTCACTTTCTGTTGAAACATTTATATCATTATTTTGTTTGTAAATCAAGGTACGAACATCAATAACTAACAAATCAGGCAAATTCTTTTTCCAAGGCCTCTCCTGCCAACGTTAACCACCACTCCCTGCCAAACTAGCCTTGTGGGCGGGACGGGACGTGCACCTTCAACCAACTCGCTCCTGATTGGCTCTTTGTTTGTTATGATACTCAGTCAGAATTGCAAATATGGAATGACTCCAGATTAACAGCGATAACTGCTAGCCTTGTGAGCTTCATTTTTCTGGAGCGAATGCCATAACCAACGTCACACGGCCTTAGTCCACTTCTTTATACAGTCTATCGTTTGAACAAATATTCAAAGCACTCTGATTCTCCTTTTCTTATACCTGAGTTGTGTTTCTGTAGCTCAATAGAGATAGCGCCCCCCTGAACCCTGCTATGTATTATGGATGGCTATGGCAGGTATAGGCCAAAGTGTGAAAACCGCAGCAGAAAATCAAAATAAGAGGGTTAGCGAGAACAGTCAAAATCTTTTTATGTCCCGTGGAGACTCTTAAGAGCGGGAGGTAGAGTTTTTTCAGCAAGCTAATTTCATGGGTATTCTTAAAAGTAGCCTTTTTATGGCACAATCAAACGCTAGTGATGGTTAGCTTACTGTTCTTTTCTTCTGCACAGTTTAAACGTCTCTCTCTTTCTCTCTATCCTCGGCAGATTTCCACAACTTTTACAGTCTCCTCCCTCCGGCCTCAAAACACTCTTCTTTTATGTCCAGTGAATTGGTGGAAAAGAGAGAATAGTTTTGGAATATTAATCATTCTTTCGTCTGTGCTTACTTTTGAACAAAGCTTCCAAATTAAAGACGCTGTACCTGATTTTTACCGTCTTAAAAACTTGAAAAAGGTTTGCTCTGCTCCAAAGTTATTCCTCACTTACTTTATGCATTTCGAGCATCCTAATTATTCACCACGATGAGTTTGTAAGCGTTATTCACAACTCTCAGAGACCAGACCAGAGCAGAGGTTCTCATCATGGTAATATTAATAACTAGCATGGCTTTTTTGCTTTGGATCCTACCTGGACGACAAAACTACATGCATGCAAACTGTGCACTGTGCATCTGATTATCGGACAATAAAACCCTTAATTGGATGCCGACTTATTGGATGCACAGTGAACATATTTTAACCCCAAGACCTGCTTATATAAATATATCTGACAAATCTTGCTCAAATACTTGGAAATGATCAGGTGCAGGTCCTTTTAAAGATTTTTTTGTATAATAATTGTATAAGTTTTGGTTCTTTCCTTCCCACTGTGAGTAAGTCTCCAAGTGGCAAAAGCTTTTTGTGGACAATATAAAATGATTTGCACTTATGTTTCTTGCACAGCTCCTTCAGATATGATTTAGTCTTTTGTCTCCTCCCTCCGGCCCCAAAGCACTCAGCCTTTATGTCCACTGAATCGGTGAAGAACAAGGAGAACAAGGAATAGTTTTGGTGTGCCTGTACGTTTGAGCAGAACTTCAAATTTAAGGACATCTTTTTTGTAATGGCGTTTTATTTTATTATCTACTATTACAGTTTTCTGGTTCAGCTGTCAGGTGGAAGACTGTCTCTCAACTCTCCCAGCAATATTGTGTTAACATTTCTTCTAGAGAGTGTTTAAAGGTACATTGTGTAACTGTATTGGTGGAGGGTCTGTCACATACTTGTTTCTATGGTATGTCAATATGCCTGGAATGTTCCAAACAGCTCTACATTCAATTTATTCGATTATACGTGGATTTATAGCTCTGGTTTGGTCTCCATGGAGACACAAATTTTAATACCATACTGTGAAACATTCCAGACAATGCAAACATTTCCATGGAGAAGTTACACAAGTTACACAACACCCATAATTAGCCTGCCTCTTACCCACTCCACAAAGCATCCAAGGCAAATCTATTACACCAGACTATCGATGTAATTGTCTGTGTTGATAAAATAATGTTTGGAATAAAACTAACTTTGCATCACATGAATCATCGCATGTTGAGGGACTATTTTCTCAGCAGTCGCGGTGATATCAGTCCACCGCTGCCAAGCTTTCTATCAGGAAATACAACTCGCTGCTGCTCAGACATAAATCCTTCAAATGCAAGGTTGGTTTTACTTGTAAAATTATTCTATCGAGGCAAACATTCACATTGACAGTCTGGCGTTATAATAGTTTTTCCTTGGGTTCACTGTGGAGTGGGTATGACTGTTTGTAGTGGCAGGCTAACTATGGCCATTGACATGCGCTAGCATAGCACCAGTGACCTCTGCAAATACAAGGACTGGATGGAAGTGTCTCCATACGTCTACAACACTCTGGCTCAGTAGTAAAGGCCCTATGTGCAAAATTCTGGAGTGTCCCTTCAATAATTTGTCCTTCCAATTACATTAACTTCAGATCATAAAGCAGTTGTTGACCTCCTAAAAGCCAAATTTTTCCAATGCATTTGAGCCAAAATGTACTTGCCTTAGTACAGATGTATTGCATAAACAGCTCTTGAGTTTGCTGCGTGCAGTATACAGAGTTTTATTGTCAGAGAATCAGGAATTGAGCTTTAGCGTACTTGTTGTTGCATTGTTGTTACTTTTATAGTCACAGCACAACTCTGCTTTGGTGAGGAGTTGTGAAAAGCGATTACAAATTTGTAATTAGGATGCTATGAATGCATCAGGTAAGCGAGGAACAACTACTCTGAAAAGCTTGTAAAATAAACTTTTAAATGCACTTTCCCCAAATACTCTTACTTACTTGGACCTCTGAAGTAACAGTAGTCCTACTTCAGTATACATTTAGTTTTTTGTCTAATAGTACTTAATCTTCTGTTTACATCTCTGTATTCCATCACAGGTTTATAGGTAAAACTGTTTCTCAAATGCAGTGGACAGGTCCCATAATGAGCATGTAAACAATATGAGTGCTGCTTTTAGCTTTGAAAAAGACCAAATTGCTGCATAATTGGATGCATTCGTTTTGATGCTACAAACAGTGTAATTCATAATGTGGCCATCTGTGAAGAGAACATTCAGTATAAACTCTGAGCTTTGTACAAAAAGTGGATTAACTAATTATAACTACTGACTCTTCAACAGAGACTGGACTGGTTTTAGAAACAATCTGTTTTCAGTCAGTTAAAGGTGCATTGTGAAACTTTTCAGGTGGAAGGTTTTGCTTTTCTCCGTGGAGATGTTATTCCTTTTGTCTGGAATGTTTCACAGTTTGGAATTAAACCTTTGTCTTTTCATTGAGACAAAAGTTGAGTTCTTTAAGTTACATAATAAACCTTTAAGTTAACTTTATAATAGACCTGCCAAAATAACTTGTTTTGAAGGGTGGTATATTGATATAAAATTTAAATAACTTGATATACAACACAAAATATCATTGGGGACTCTTCAAATCTGATTAAATTGTTGTTAAATCCAGTTGAAAGAAAAGCACAAACAGCTTCTCTGTCCACAAATGCACAAAGCTCTTACCTTCTGCACGTTTTTCACAAACTAAATAGTCTGTACTGATGCCTGTCGGTGTCGCTGTGTTTGTTTTGGTTCATTTGGGCGCTTCGCCTTTGACTTCAGCACAGTTCTCAATGCTCCAAAGTGATTGGTTGCTTGCCAACTGTCGGGTCTTGTCGCACCAGCAGGTGCCAAGATGGATTCTGATGAGTTTGTGACCTCACAAATATCGCGAGACTCCATCTTGCTGTGCAGAGTTAGTTTTGCCCACATATTGCTTTTGTCCTGGCTTGACTCGTGCTGTTGCTGCGTTCTTGGACTCCCCTGAAGCTCTGAGTTTGTGGGTTTGTCTGCTGACGCCTCCTGGAGCAGACAGTGATCCCTTAATGGTTCTGTGGAAAAAGCCATTTATCAAGATAACAATAGGAGTGCAGCCTGGGCCATGCACAGGTGGAAAACACAACTCTGCTTGCATCACTCATCTGGATGTGAGAGCAATTGTTCCACTTCTCTCTCTAATCTGTTATCTTTACTTTATCTGCTGAATCTTTTACTTCAAATATTACAGTGCAGGTCAGGTCCACTTTCGGCTCCAAGGTGCATCAGCAGATTGAAAACAATTAACATGTTTATGATGTAGTCTTTTTTCACATATGTAAAATATTGGACTGCAGGTTTTTAATGCTCATAAGGTTCAAAGTGTGTTGTGGTATGGCTTGGCTAAGCTAACATTAGCAGTGACTGGGTGTTAGTGAGATATACACAGTGTTAGTCCTGTGTGCTGCCCTATTACATTATTTACATATTAGTTACAATTTGTGGCTAAACATACTTTTTTGAAAGGCATTTCTCTTTTGTCGTATTAATAAGGAACAAATCAAACATAGAAAGTAACTCTCTTCACCTGTCCCCTCCCTCTCCCTACCTGGCACCTCCCTCTGTTTTCACCTGTCCCCTCTCCCCACCTGTGCTCATTTTACCAAAGCAAAATGTATTTGGGAAGCCTATTACTGTGAAGTGTGGTTTTAACTTTGTTTCCATGGAATCCTGCAGATGAAGTGACCCCTTCAGAAAGTTCCACAGTGCTACTTTTCCTCTTCTTCCTCTTCTTCCTCCCTCTCACTAAGCGCCGCTGTAAAAGTTTGTGCAGTGTGCAGTGCAATGTGGGTGGTGTCCCCTGCAGCGCTGTGAAAGTGATGGCCTAACACTTGTCCAAACTAAAGCAGAGCACCATTGATTCTTTGTCTTTGCTTTTGCTGGAGGTGTGTTTGGTCCTTTAGTATCGACCGGGGGGTCAGGGGAATGCTTCTCTTACTGATACATGCACACAGCTGCGGCCTGAACAGTCTGCTCTTAGGGAGACTTTGGTTATGGAAATGAACTTTGATTTGGGCTGTTGGAATTATTGATGATTCTACTTTAAACTTTTTTTAAGTAATTTATTTATTCAGTGTTACTATGATTTTGTGTATTTCACAAAACACATTCAACATTAAAATTCAACTTATTTATTTAAAGCCACAGTGTGTAACTGTTAACCAAAAATAGATTAAAATAAAAGCAGGTTTGTTTTTATTTATAGCACTGAAAAACATAGAAAACCGTGCTTCCTTACTGTGAGCAGGCTTGCATCTCCACAAACCTACACACAAATTCTGTGATGCACACATTGTGTGACACAATACAACTCGGTTGAGTTCATCATAAATCTAGGCTATTAGATTAACCTTAATTATTAACACCGTCGCACCAAACCTCTGGGGCCAGTGGAAACTATGTTTAATTGAAATGTATATTTAGTTTTATCAATTAATAGTGTTTAAAAAGGTACATTTTCGTAAAAGAAAAAAAGAAAGAGAAAAAAAAGAAAAGCAAATTTGCATACATAGCAATGCATGAAATTAAACTGGTCTACTATAATGTATCTGTCAAGATAGTAATTTTGGCTAGTTTACTATTTACATGGTAATATAAAAGAAAGTATGATTTAAAGTTGAAAGTCACATACTGTTGTCTAAAGAATGGTCTGTAATTGTCTGTAAATATCATTGTGGTATCAAAATTGATATTGAGTATTGAGTGCTTAGTATTGAAATCAAGTTTGAAATGTGAGTTTCATGCCAAGCACATACAAAGCACATGTTTCGGTGCGTCACCATGGCAGCTGTTTGTGGCCACGCCCCTTTAGGCAGCTCGGGTGATGGACACTATGTAGGTCTGCAGCTCCTATTCCTGTAAACTAGATCATGTGCAGTCCCTCACTGAGTAATGCACTGTGAGGGATGGAGAGAGTGAAACAGAGGAGAGGGAGATATAGAGGAGGGGTGGAAGACAAGCGCTTTTCTGTCCTACTTAGACTTATGTCACGTATCTTTTTGTGTCATGTGGAGGTGGGTGAAATATTGTGAATTAGATAATGGCCAAAGGAGGTTGAAGGCGCTTTGCCTGATATTTTACTGTCTTAAGAACTGGTTCCGTTGCAGTGGTCCAAAGTTATTCCTCACTTACCTTATGCATTCTGAGCATCCTAATTATTCATAAGTCTATAAGCACTTTTCACTACTTTCAGAGACCAGAGCTAACAACAACTAGCATGCTAACAATACACTTCCTCATTATTGGACCATACAATGCTTTATACTTCCAATCAAAAGTTTGGACACACTTTGTCTGCTTATTTCCCAGATTATTTACACTGTAGACCATTAATGAACACTTCAAAACTATGACTCATACGGAATGGAGTCAACAAAAATAACTCTAAACTTTTTTTTTTTAATGCTTTTGACCCAGACAAGATGCACCAGCTAAATTATTATTTTATTATTATTATTATTTTGACCTCAGAGGCTGCCTATACAAATACATCTATGGGACAAGACAACATTTTGCACAAATACATGGAAAAAAAACATCAGGTACAGGACTTTTAAATTCTGTCAACTGAACAAACATTTTTAAAACACATCGTAGCTTCTCTTTTCTGATGTAACTCTGGTAAAAGACTGACATAAATATAGTATGTCAGCTAACAACACTGAAACTAACACATCCCCAGTTGTTTACAGTAAGAAGTTAAGCCCATTGAACTAACCTAAGGTGTGAACCATCCCCGAGTCATATTTTGCATAATCGTTTCTGCCCCTAATGGTCCTATTAGCATACTCCTATTAGCATCCAGTGTTTGGCTTATTGTTTTCTTTGTTTTGGTTGGGTCTGAGGATGGAGTTGTTAATGGCTGACAGGTTGTACTTTTGACCCCCATTTCTGTTCAAAGAAAGACTGTTTTTTGCTGACAAATATAGCCTCTGTTCATCGCAGTCGTCACTATGCCAAATGGCCATTTTGCTTGTGCCTCGGAGTTTTCAAAGTGTTGTGGTGGGTTTCAAATGGAACGAAATGTGGTGTTGCTTGTATAAGATAATATCACTATTTCTGTTTTGAACTACTTCTGGGCGATATGGCAAAAAGACTTTAAAAGACTTTTCTGGTTATAGCCTAGCTTGTTTCCATGGTATCGCTTTGCTTGGAATGTTCCACACTAAGGCATTAACTGGCTTTTAGGCATAAAGTTGCACATATATCTTGATAAACATGCATTCTTACTGTGAGCATTCATACCTGCTTCTCCACAGATCTGACCTATAACTTTGCCTGATCGCACTTTGTCTTGTACCCATGGAGACAGATAAGTTAATCCATACTGTAGAATCACCATGGATACAAGCAGGTGGCGCACCCTCCTCCAAAATGTTACATAGTGCACTTTTAAAGCTGTTTAATTCTTGTATAGACAGATGAAAATTTCTGGTCACGATCTGAGATGGTCCCACTCTCGACATAAACAGTGTTGGCACAGCTGATTTAGTCTCAGCTGCCACAGATGAATAGTGTTCTTGTGTCCTTGGGCAAGACACACAGCCCCCCTCGCCTCCAGTGTCTGTGTACACTGGCGCATGAATGGGTGTGTGAATGGGTGAGTAGTTCCTTAATGTAGATGCCTTGAAGGTGCCATACGTAATCCATTTACCATTTATTTAAACTGTGCAATCATATTTTGAAGGAATATGCAAAAATCTAACATTAGTATTAGAGCTGTGTTGAAAAAATCGATTTTCCGATTCTGAATCGATTTGCATATTAAATTCTCAATATCGATTCGCGCGTCCAAAAATCGATTATTAAATATATATAAATACAATTATTTTTTAGTAGCCTATTCCCCCAGTAAACTTTTATCTAAGTTGTGTACATGGTATTCACGTTGTGTCGCACTCGCACCATAGACTCTGCTGCTCTCGCCATCAACCCATCGTGACAGACAACGGCGCTAATATGGTGCGTGTGGATCGTGGGTCTAACTCACGTCGGCTGCTTTGCCCATAGAATCAACGTCGCTTCACAAGCCGGTCTCAAACTCCCGAATATTGCACGTCTGCTTGGGAGAGTGAGGCACATAGCGAAGTTTTTCCATCGCAGTACTACAGCCACTCTCACAGCCATCAGTAACTACCAATACTTGCATCATTTGCTGTTAAATGTCAATCTAATGCTAGTTTTAACATGTTGTATGTAAAACAGGTTAAGGTTAAAAAAAATGTTTTCAAGAACACTAACCAGAATCGAGATTGGATTGGATCGAATCTAATCGAATCGGGACAATCGATCCTTAATCTTAAGAATTGGAATCTAATCGATTCTTGAGATTTGAATCGATACCCAGCCCTAATTAGTATTATGCAAAACTGACTTTTTGGAGGTTTCTACCATGTTATTTATCACATCATTCCCTCATAGAAAATATACCTGGAGTGGGTTTGGATGCACGTTTTAGTATTTTAGCAGTATATCTTATGTATGCCTTAAAACCTCTGCAAAATTCTTTCCAATGCTCCGCCCACAAGCCTACATCACCCACCCTCCCACATATCAATTCTCCACAAAAGCAAGATACAAAACTGTACACACCAGCTTTACATACCTGATTTGATGTGCAGTAGTTTCAATACCAAAATGCACGCTGATGGTGTTATGATAGTGCTCTGAAGGGGGAGCAACTTAGTTCTGAGAGTAGAGGAAGGCGTGACATACCATTAAAAATGAAAATAAAACTTATAAAGCATGTTAATACGTTGTTTTCGGCGAATATAGCATTTTAAAAAAACAATAAACGTAAATAAAAATGTATTGTGAAAATTTAAAACTAGAAAACTGTAATCTTTAAAGAGTATATCCAACATTTATGCACTTTTCTTGGAGCCCTTTCACATTTACACAATACTTGAGCCTGTTTCACAGCTACCGCATGCACTTAAATCATTATAGATCGCAAAAACTATATCTTACAATTGTTAATGGACGACTAAAAATACAACCCCTGGATACAGAGGAGATGGATAAGTGTCAGAGAGAGGTTTGAGAGCAGCAGTTTTCTGTCCTACTTAGACTTTTCTGACACGATCTCTCTCTGTGCTAGTAGCCCTGTCCCTCCATACTACATTTTCCTAATCCCTCCTCGCCTTTTCCTTTGTAGCAGATCATTTTCTTTCTTGTGATGTCTGGGCCCGTCTCCGTATTTCGTCTTTTTTTTTTTTACTCCGGGCCCCTTTCGTTCGGTGTAACTTTGTACTTTGTCCTCCATTGTCCTGCTGTCTCATTCTTCTCCCTTCATTCTCCTCTTTTCGGCATGTTTTTCTTGAAAACCAAACCTCATTTTGAATTAGGTCATGTGGGTTCAGACAAATAGCCAACCTCATTTAGATGCTAGCCCAAAATATTTAGTCTGTTGATAATACGTGAATCTAAGGCTGCAGTAGTTGTGAAACATGTTTAATGGCGAATTTTTGGTGCGTTGCGATTGTGATTAAATTTGTTACTTGTTCTAATAATAAGATTTTGTTGAAAGTTCACACACAAGTTCACAGTATGACATTAAACAGCTTTATTTTATATTTATTCAATTACAGGTGGTTTTATTGCTCAAAAATACCTACAAAAACAGGCATTCTGGCTGTGAGCAGGGTCGCCTCTCCGCAGATCTGACCTGTTACTTAATCTGATTTGATTTCCATGAAGGTTTATTGTCATACTGTGAAACATTCCAGACAAAGCAATAACATCTCCTTTGGGAAAAATATGTTTGTACAGATCTAAACTACACGATTAGTCTTTTTTTTTCAGAGTATGACAGGATATGTTGTTGTTTGAAATTTGAATTCAATTTGATTGTGATTAAAGATTGGACTTATATATTAAAGTTGCACCATAAAGTTTGGGTTTACTGTCTTAGTGAAACATACATTCTTGGTGAAGCGACATACTTGACTATATGAAGTCAGATATACTTAATGCCATGTTGCGGAACATTCCAAGCAAAGCAATAATAGCTTCATGATGACCAGCAGATGGACCTGCCACCAGAAATGAGTGCAGATTTAATTAAGTGTATATGACAGATGCTTATGAGTTTCTCATTTTGACTTAATTTGGTTGCATTATAATTTTTGTAAATATAAATGATCGTTTTACACCAATCGAGATGCTAGTTGAGAAGAAAAGTGGAAAAATATGTGGATAATTTCAGGAAGCAGTTTGAAAATGCTGATGACATCACTAGGGAGAATTCAGTCCAAAAATCTGGCATGTTTTACACGTAAGAATATTATTTAAACAAAATAAAGGCATTTTCTTAGATTTATATTTGTCAGGTAATATTTTTTTGTGTACATTTGAGGAGCTTTTCTAGGTAACAGTTGTTTGATGTCATGATTTACAACCAGGCAGTCAAATTTGAAACATAAAACGGCCAAATTGGGAAAACAAGTTTGAATGTTGAATGCAAAAATCTTAAATATAATGACCTTAATTGTGTATTGGTAAAATGAGTAGTCTCTTAGGCACTTTAGTAAGACACTGAAGTGATTCTAGAAACAAAAAATAATGGGTTGGATACCTTTTTGTGCTGTTCTTTTTGGTCATGTCATTTAGCATAGTAGTTTGGGCAACATTTTACTATTACTATTGTTCCACTGCAAAATACAATAACTGAATGTGTAAAGATATGTTTAGATTTGCGCTTCCATTCAAACTAAGGTACACTTTATTGATCTCTCGTGAGGGGAATTCATTCTTTGTATTTGACCCATCCATCAACCAGTGCCGCTGGAGCAACCTGTCAGGAGCAGAGAGCTACAGCACTACGCACATTTTTTATTAACATTTTAGCTTGAAACATAAACAAATTTATATAATCTGGGGGAAAAAAAATGAACAAGACGTATGTCACAGCATCTTTTTGTGTCATACTGGAGGTTCGTGAAATATTGTGAATAAGACAAAAGCAAAACAAGGTGCTGTGTTTTTTACTGTCTTAAAAACTTGACAAACAGAACAGTTTGCATAAATAAAGGTATTCGTCACTTGCCTTATGGATTTCGAGCATCATAATCATAATCATGGAACAACTGGCATGCTAACAACGCACTTCCATAAACAAATTTGCGTAATCCGACAAAAGAAAAAAAGAATGGAAGAGAAACGAGGGGATGCATTGAACTTCTGGCTCATGTTTCTGTTTATCCATGTACAAAAACGCCACACAGACACTTCCACCAATCACATGGGTGCACCAGATGGCACGCCAGGTTACCGTTCCCACCCTTTTTACCCACTCCCCAGAACCCGCTGTCAGAATCACTACAGCCCTTGTTTCTTGACCCCGATAAAACTTGGTCTGTCCCCAAACTGCCTGAAGCGAGCGCTGATGAGTCCAGGAAACAGTGTCACCTTGGATTTCACCTGCCGTCTCGCACCGCACCTGTTGGCCGCTCATGAACCTGTCTGTTTTCCCCTAGTTCTCTTCAGTCCACTCTTGTTGGTTTGAGTTGATTGGGTTTCATAACAAAGTGTCTTTTAAAGGCTTTTTAAAGGCTGTCTTACTGCTACTTCTGTTGGTAATTGGTTCTATAAATCTTTAATAAAATCACCCTTTTAAGGCTTAATCTGGAAAAAAACTCAACATTTCTATTGGCTGGAAAACCTTGTTGTTATTATGATATATTTATTTGCAATATATTCTAAATTGTATTGGTTTTCGGTCACTTGCTAAATGTTTTAAACAGTGAAACAGCATTAAAAGGACTTCATGGATCCTTGTGTTAAAAGTACCAGTCGGGTGCTTTCAGCAAGTGACAAGGCAATTTGTGCACAAAGTCATTCAAAGTGCTTTACAGGATCACAAAGACATTAAAATCACAATACAAACAAATACACCTCATTATAATATTAACATTAAAAGAGAAGAGTCCAGAATAAAATCCTTTTCGGTCCTAACAAAAGTGTGAATGTGCTGCTTTTCTGTCTTAATGCACGTAATTAAATGTAAAAATGTTTAATACCAGTTGTTTCATCATGTAGATTGGACTGAAACAGAGCAAAGGATTATGGTCTATGTAGTTTTCTCTGTTTTTAGCACCTGTTTTTTGCACCTTAACAATGATTTTAAGCAGAAAAACTTGTAATCTGATGTTTTGTGATGGCCCATGATATTATTGTAAAACGTTTGATGATACCACGATGTTTGAGTTATCGTTACATAGTTTCCAATGATTGAATTGAAAATATATGTAACTGAAATCTTTAGTTCAATTACTTTATTTCCTTCAGTCAGTTGGAGCAACAGTAGCTCAGTTGGGAGTTTGTTCGGATTGGTTCGAATCTCAATGTAAACATCACTGGTGAGCAGCCATGTCCACTGGCCGAAAGGTTGGCAGTGTGATTCCTGCTCGCACACAGCTGTCATTGTGCCCGTGCGTAAGACACTTAACCCCCTTTACCCCTGGTGTTTGCGTACACTGGTGTATGAGTATGTGCGTAAATAGTTCCTTGATGTAAAGAGCTTTGAGTGTCTTTAAGTTTGAAAAAACACTGGGTAAAAATGTGATCTATATAGGACTGTACAAAGTAAATGCAATTTTTCTAACAAGTTAATTAGTTAATTATGTAATTTTACGCATTCATCTGACATAATCACGAAGACAAATGGAAATTAATAGCACACAACGCTTATTATTCTACAGACCAAAGGAGTTAAGACTGAAGTTTAATTTAACCTTCAGTTCTAATACAGTATACAAGACATCAGGAAAAAATATTCTAAGTTTTAATAATGTTAAGTACCACCAATTACTAGAAGTGCTAATTAATGGAAGACTGAAATCTGAATTGCTAAACTAATACAAGAATCTACTGCAATCTCCTTTCAGAACATGTTTCTGGAGGGATTTCAGAGAATCAAAACAATTATTTGTTCAAATTAAATAAGAAAAATCCCACCAAAATGATTGCAAAATTGGTATGGGTCATTTTAAACACCACCATGTATATTTATCTGTGTACTTGGTAAATGTTGCTTTTTAGTCACCATCTTTCATAATGTAATGTATTTACAGGGGCCACAGGGGTCTAAACTACAGAGTTGACAAGTTCTCTAAACTATCACTAAATAATATATTCACAGAGAAAATTATGTTGCTTTCAATGTATATTCTATACTTTATTCAAATTTTGTTCATCTAAATTGTGATGATGGAACAGACTGATGACCAGACTTATTTTACGGCATTTGTTATATTGTGGAAGTTAACTTTTTTACCACTTTCAAAGGATAATTTAAACTATACATGAATAAGCGACCACTGTGGTATGACCAAAACTCCCAGTGGTCTGACAAAACAAAAGGCTGCTAACCGCTGCTATAAATACACACTCCATTATTCTGCCCACACACAGCGGCTCCTGTTTGGCCCCATGTCTCTCTTATCACATTGTATTAACACAGTGTGCGTATAGGCCACCTGTATTTATAAAGCTCTCCTGCTGTGTCACCCACTCGGCCCATTCTCCCTCCTAGTTAAAGAGCCGTGCCGGTGACTCACGGCTCTTCAGTGTTTTCATAAAGAGGGAATTGTTCAAATCAAATCAAAAAAGCTAAATTAAAGAGAAAACAGGACTGCAATATATTGTCACACAAACCCTTTAAATACAGGGATGCACAAAAAAGCCATTTTCAATAACAATGATTTGTATTCATGAGTCCGGAATGATGAAACTTAGGACTGTTGCCATAGCGATTCAAAATTAAAATACCTTTTGAATGGGAAAAAGTCCTCAAAAGGTTGCATAGAACAGGAAACTATAACGCAGGAATTTCAATGACTTTATTGCAATATTTCAGCAGTTAAAGGTAGCTTTTTCAGTTGTTTGTATCCATGGAGATGTTATTGCTTTTCCTGGACTGTTCCTCACTATGGTATAGACGCCATAAGACCAGGTTACAGGTCAGATCTGTGGAGAGGAACCCTAATACTCTCGTTTGTACAGGCCCTCTTATAACATTCAGGTTGCCACTCTCATCTTTGTTGCTTAAAATCAAACACAGAAACAGAACCATGAGATTTCAGACAATCTTGACATGTTTTTGACAGTGTTTGTAATGCAGGCATTGTCTCCATGATACCATTGTACAATCCACCATGGAGATAGTTTTTCATGATCTCAGAATACTATAGCGGGCATGTATTAAATGTGATGAGTTGCTATGAGACCAATTTTTGTTGTTGGAGGTAAAAGAATTCATTCATATTACTCTGATTTGATGTTAGAATAATATTTCCTTGTCAAAAACATACTTGGAGTTCAGTTTTGTTCCATTCACACATGTTTAATTAACTTTATTATTAGTCTGTCTACGTCTAGAAAGCTCAGACTGCTCTGTTCCACCTTTTACTTTTAATTTAGTAAAGATTCCAATTGGCGATTCCAGGGCTGAAATCATCAAAATGATTCTAGTGAAGAGTTTAAAAACACAGCGGAGTGATTCTTGTATCCACACAAGACATCACAAATCGGAACAGCGTTTTCCGAACCCAAAATGAACGAAACAAAACAACTCCGGGTATGTTTGCGATGAGGAAACTGAATTAACATCAACATTGATCAGAAAACAGCGCAATATGGGCCCTTTAAAATGGATGAGTTGCCACGGGACCCGTCGGAGTCGCTGGAGGTAGAAGAATTCATTACGTGTGAATGAGTGACATGTGATGAGGTAATAATAAACAGGAGCAGCTCACATGATGGAGTGTGTCTGTGTCTAAATGAATAGCTGTGCGTCTCTACGGCTCCATTTGACAGTGTGGAGTCATTTCCTTGTGTTCTTGAGGCAGTGAAAAATGACAGTCCTGCTTTGATAATTACACATTTCGAGGGCAGGTGGTGTCAGGGCCTGATTTATGAAGACAGAAGAAATGTTTTAGCTTCGTAGCACTGTACCCGAAAAACTTTATATCCCTACAGTTTGCAGGGGCGCGTGTAGCTTCGCCGAGGGTCCCACGCCAAATCCTGTTTTTGTGGCCCCCTGTTTGTCCCATAAGGTTGCACCGTGTAACTTTTCTGGTGGGGGACGTGCCCGCTACCATGACGACATTATTGTAACGTATCTAACATGCTTTTTATTATGGGTGAATGCAGTGCTGTAATATACTTTTAAACACATCACCTCTCCACAGATTTGACCTGTAAATTGGCCCAGAGGCATTTCCTGCTTGCCTCTATGGAGACGCAATTTAAAGTAATAGTAATTAATTATAAAAGTCCCAAAAAAACTTAAGATATAAACATTTAAATCAGAAAATGACTTAAAAGTAGTGAAATTATCTTGCTGCATGTACAGATCACATCACTTGCCAATTTATCTTAAAATAAACTACCTCTAGCAATTTCAGAACTAGTAAGTAGGTAATAAATCTGAAAACAAGATGAATAACTTGATATAAGTTTTAAAATCTTGGCCAGATCAGAGAAGTTTGCAGTGGGACGGGAGCTCCTTGGGAAAAGTTACACAGTGCATCTTTATAGCAGAAAAGTAAAAAAGTAAGTAAGTAAAAAAAAAGATAAATCACAAATATATTTTTTATAGTTTATATTCAAATTTTACTATTTTCTGTGCTTAATAATTCCATATATTGTGCATATATCTTCTGTATGTTACATGTAGAAAGTAGTGAACATATCGACAAAAAGACATTGAATGAGAGAGTGAGTATTGTATTATGCACATTTTTCAGAGCTTTTGACCATGTTCAAGTTGTTTCTTCTTACCATTTGCCCTCTTGAAGTTGTATTTGGTGTGATTCTTTCATATCTGAGCAATTTTTAATCCGATCAACTCCCATTTTCACCGTCCCGCCCACTGGTGCACACCCACTGCTCTGTATTTACTTTTGTTCTCCATTTTGATTTTCTTAATCAGTGATACGTGTAGGATTTGGCAATGAGAATGTTTTGTCCTTCTCTGAACTCTCTGAAGTTTATTCTTGTCTTTTGCGCGGTGCATATACCAGCTGGTGTTTTGCCCAATTACGGATGTTTTATAGGTGTCAGACCTGGGAGTGAAATCTGAAATCTCAATGGGTTCATTCAAAACATATTAAAAAAGGGTGTTTTCTTACATCAGAATAACTTCAGGTCTGTAGACATGTTTACTATGTGAGCAAATCTTTGAAAAATGTCTTGTTTGTGTTCCCCTAGTGGACAAATGATGCCCTGTGTATGTGCCTTCTCTGCCTACGTATACAACCATCTCCATCTTTCTCTCTTGTTTTTTTCTGTAAATCAAAATGTTTTCTGTTTTCAGGGCGTCAGGGCGCATGGGAGCGCCATTATGTCGTCACGGAGACAGCTGAGTGAGTGTCTGTTCTCCTCTCACCTGATGGACGTGCTGTGTTCTAGTCTGTACCAGCGTGGGGCGCTCTTTCTACTGACGCTTGCTTTAACACTATGGCTCTTGACGTCTTTTACTTCACATAAAACACTGAATCACTGCACTGTAAAAACTGGAATACTACTCCAGTTCAAGTCTCATACTGGTTTGAGTAGGTTTGACTAGTTTAGATTTATGTGTTAAAGAGTCTAGGATTTTGGAGGCATTCATTCATTATTTTGTAAAGCTAAATTGTCTATAAAAATGGTAGCACTTAACAAAACAACAGCTTAAAGCCACACTATGCAACTTTTTAACAAAAAAATGAAAAACAAGATAAAGCTAAACAGTTTGTTTTGTTATTTGGCCTGGATAAAGATCTGCACCTGTCCCTAATACTCCACACATGGCATAAATCATATCTATCTCCAAGGAACAAGGATTTAACTTGCTATTTCTTTGCAGAAAGTTGCATACTGTAGCTTTAATGAGCCATAATAATGCAGAGAAAAAATCATAATAAGAGATTAAGAGATTCAAACTTGACAAGTGTTACAGAAATAGATCTTATTATATTACATTCTGTTAAATACCATCCAACTGCTGTGATCAGTATTTTACAAAATTGTCTCTCTGTGGAATAAGAGATTTGAGTTCTTTATTGGGCACAATTGCAACAACTGAATGAGGCCACTTTGAAACGCTTTGAATACATTCCAAAAATCTAGACCAGCTAACTAAATATGTTTCCACTTGTCAAAACTATTTCAACAATATGAATATAATATCAGTACATCTAGTCATAATGAAACCATTTGAACTCTGTGAGCGATTTCATTTTACAGTGTGGATCCTTCTAAATGATAACAGTCAGACCGAAAAGACAGAACCAATCCAGCATGTTGTCGAGGTGGTTATGTGAAGTAAATGATGGAATAAAGTTGCCATGTTCAAATCAAGAGTGAGTGCAAAGAGCTCCGCAGTGAGGCATGCTTTTACCTGCACTGCCCAGTCCAGTCCCTCGGTGTAGTTCAGAGGAATGCTGCCTGTAGCTCCCACAGTGTCTGCGTCTCCCTTTAAAACTCTTCAGTGTATTTGCACTTTAATAATTAGACAAATATATATTTTTCCCCTGCAGGTGTTTTTTAGCAAGCTGTTATACAAATGAGTTCATTGTGTCTGTATTCCCCAACATCCATAGTCCTAGACACCTGTTTTCACTTTTTTCCTTAGGGTCATTGGTTTCAACTTTGGGAATATGTGTAGTACTTAGCGTTCTAAGTTATACAAAACTCAATGTATTAAATTAATTCAAAGTAAGCTAAAGATGGGGTGTACTGAAGGCCCTGTATGTAGCCTGTGTTCTTAAAGGGTTTAAGAGCACTACAATACCAACTGAGCCTGGGTTGCCAGAGCTTTTACCTGTGATGTAGGACGCACAAATGTTTAAATATTTCCGTATATGAACAGGCCATGCCTCAAGTGAAACCTCAGAACCTCCCGAATTCACTCACTGAGTTGCACTGAAACAGGCAACTGGCATTCTGCCTAATGATTTGATCATCTTCTTGGGAACCAAAACACCAAACTATAACCTAAACCACTTGGCCATAGTGTTGTTGTAATTAAGAAGAAAAGCATTACAATTATTATTAATAAGAGCTATATGCAATTTGTACACAACTATTGCTACTTCAACTTTATATTACCAAAGAGTACAGTACTGTTTCCTCAGACGTAATTAGGGGAACTTAACATCAATTGAATAACTAATTTCTCAACATGCAATAATAAAGGTCATGTATTACACGAACTCTTGTGACCTTTAAGCCATGTTATAAAGTTACTTCAAAAACATATGTGAATTTGTGTTTTGTTTCATTCACACATGTTTGAGTAACCCCTTATTATTAGCTTTTATTGCTTTCCTAAGCTCAAAATGCTCTGTTCCACCTTGTGATGTCATGAAATGGTAGTTAGTTACCTTTATTTCAGCACCTTTACCTTTATTTTTACCTTTACTTCTACAGAGATTGTCAATTCCATGGCTGAAATGATCCAAATGATTCTAGTGGAGGTGTGTGGAATGTAAAAACACAGTGGAGCACTTCCTGTATTACCACATGACATCACATCACACAAACTGGAACAGAGTGTTTTCCCTTTGAGAGAAGAACATGGCCTAAATATGCAGGGTTTGTGTGTTCAGCGTGTGTGAATGAAACAAAACACACGGGACTCATTTTTGATGATGAAACAGCATTATAACAGACCAGAAAACAGAGTAAAATAGTCCCTTTAAAATCCCTTTTCTTAATAGACTTGTCCTCTGTCCCATCCCTACTGCACTGCCCTGTTCTGGAGCATGCTTTAGCATTCAGAGCCAGTGTGAGAATGCTGTGGTTGTTGGTGTGAACCTTGCCCC